>CM041797.1:53739382-53884212 GCA_023376895.1 Aspiorhynchus laticeps
GATGTGGATTTCTCCGTCGTCTCTCCTCAGGGGATCCACATGGTCTCAGAGTTTCGCCGTTCTGACGGCGTTCATATGTGAGTGTTCACATCTCCTTCAGTCACCGTTTCATTTTGGGGATCGTACTATGGTACGTTAAGCTAGTGCCGTAGTATTACCGCCTCATCTTACTATGGTTCTGTCACATACAAGTGTTGGGGAACGCGTTTGCACTCAACTGTGCTGCTTTTCTGTTGTTTTTCTATGTAGACATACGAATTTAAAAACTTCAAATGTTACAGATAGCACACGAACGTCTGCAAGATGTCTGTTAAAGATCGCTTGATCTGGAAAGCATCTGCATCTGACAGACATCTGTTTCTTCACTTGCTACATGTTGGCTATATTAGGGTTATATGTGGTCCGAAACAAACGTGGATCTGCTAAATTTGGACTAAATCAGACTGACTAAACAAAGCCCAGTTTTCAACATCTATTTTTGGACTAAATCAGATGGACCAATCAAAACCCAATTTTAAACGTCAACTTTTGGGCTAAATCCGGACCAAATCAGATGGACCAATCAAAACCCAATTTTAAACCTCAACTTTTGGGCTAAATCCGGACCAAATCAGATGGACCAATCAAAACCCAATTTTAAACCTCAACTTTTGGGCTAAATCCGGACCAAATCAGATGGACCAATCAAAACCCAATTTTAAACGTTAACTTTTGGGCTAAATCCGGACCAAATCAGATGGACCAATCAAAACCCAATTTTAAACGTTAACTTTTGGGCTAAATCCGGACCAAATCAGATGGACCAATGAAAACCCAATTTTAAACGTCAACTTTTGGGCTAAATCAGATGGACCAATCAAAACCCAATTTTAAACCTCAACTTTTGGGCTAAATCCGGACCAAATCAGATGGACCAAACAAAGACCAATTTTAAACGTTGATTTTTGGTCTAAAATAAGGCCATGACGGACCGACTTGATTTAGCCCAAAAAACGACGTCCAAATGACGTCTGGTGCTGGGTGGGCTGTAAGATGTCAGTTTTAGGTGCATTCTAAACCATAAACATCTTAAAGACATCTGCTAGGAAATGTCCAGATGAGCAAACACTCTTTCAGATGTCAACTAGACATCTCCGTGATGTACGTGTGCTATCAGGGTACAACACAACTCAAATGACTTACCTTTGTTTTCATGCCACAAACATAAAAAAAAAAAAAAAAAAGTTCTGCGTGAATCGACCAATTCAGTGATGACGTTTTTTGTGGGCGGAGCCTATCTGGTGGCAGAAAATTACAGTTTAAGTAGCAGTCTATGGGAGCCACGGAATAAAAGAATAAAAAAGGTAAAATTGAGTTTATATTTCATAATTCTGAGGAGGAAAAACAGCTCGTCATTCTCTCTTTTCCCCTCGGCTCAGAATATGAGTTTATATCCCACACTTCTGGCTTTTTCCATCAGATTTGGCAAACTCATGATTTTTGAGTTAAATTGAGTTATAAAGTCAGAACTAGGAGATATAACTTGCATTTGGCGAGAGAAAAAAAGTCCGAATTGTGAGATAAAATAAATAAATGTTAATAGTAATAGGTTTATTAAATATTATTTCATGCTGTAACTGTAGTGCTGATACAATACGTCCCGTATGAACAGCATATGTGAATATTATGTAGACGTATTGTTTAAATCAAAGTTATGCTTTAAAAGTAGAGAAATCATAGTTTTCATCCATAGTCTGTCCGTTTAAACGTCCGTGTTTAGCTTCAAATGGCGTCTTTGATGACAGTATTTTATAAAAATGTGCGTCTGACATCCAAAGGCACAAAAAAAAAATATATTTTTCTCTTATTTATGAATTTTACCCATTTCTCTCCACTTGTTGCCAGTGTTTTTCTGCGTGCGCAGCTGCAAGTGACGTAACAGACATTTAAACGGACAGACTATGGATGAAAACTATGATTTCTCTACTTTTAAAGCATAGATTTGATTTAAACAATACGTCTACATAATATTCACATATGCGGTTCATACGGGACGTATTGAATCAGCCCTTCAGTTACAGCATGAAATAATATTTAAACCTATTACTAGTAACATTTTACATTTCATTTACCATTTTTCTCACAAATGCAAGTTTATATCTCCTCTTTCAGACTTTATAACTCGATTTAACTCAAAGTCATGAGTTTGTCAATTCTGATGGAAAAAAGCCAGAATTATGGCTCAATTTTACCTTTTTTATTCTTTTATTCTGCGGCTCCCATAGACTGCTACTTGAAAACTGTCATTTTCTGCCAAAAAAACGTCTGTTTGCAAAACCGAATCTGTCTATAAATACAGAACTCGCATGTTTGCGCTGGAGATCCGTGTCATATGATTGGCTGCCGGTTACTTGCGTGTGATTGGTCCGCTGTTTTCAGGGTGGAGTCCACGGAGGCGGGAGACTATCAGATCTGCTTCGACAACAGCTTCAGCAGGTTCTCCGAGAAGATGGTCTTCTTCGAGGTCATCCTGGACCACCCGGCCAATGACGCCGGAGCGGACGACGAGTGGGCGGGGCTCGGAGAGCCGGAGAGCCTATTAGAGTACAAGCTGGATGACATAAAGGTGCGTCAGAGAACAACAGATGTTACTGTCACCTGATTACATGCAGTGTGGATTTATACAGAGATTCTGGTGAAGTAATTAACACGGTGTGGATGGTGTGTAGCTACCACACAAACCAGCTCAGTACATTAACAGTTAGGCCTGCACATCAAGTCTTTGTGACCCTTGTATATTAGTTAAATAACCTACATGTCTACGTCTAACTGGATAATTTAATTGAAAATAATCTAAAATGTTAAGCATCTTAAAGGCTTTCACTTTAAGTGGTGTTATTTGGCATTGTTTATACTAAATAGTATGTATTAATATTTCTAGTAACATATATTATTTGTTACTATTTATTATTTTTAGTCATTTTATGTGCTTTTGTCATTTTCTTTTTTTTTTAAATCTAGTTATCTTATTTTAATTTTAGTCATTTTAGTACTTAACTTCATTGTTTTTTCCCAATCTACTATTTATTTCAGCTCTATTTCAATTACCAAAACGGCTTTAGTAGTTTTATATTAATTTTAATTAACAATAATAACTGACTTTAAGCAAAATCTAGTTTCTTAATTTACGTGTGTGTGTATATATAACTGATAATAATTAGTGGAAAAGTGTTTAATTGATAATAATCTCTCAATGCAAAACACCAAACAAAGCTTTATTTACTTTCAGCAGTGTTTTATTAGTATTATTTATATACTATTATATTATTTATTCATATTTCAATTAACTTTTTTCTTTCTAATTTTTTTTTTATTATTATTATTAATCTTATGTGCTTTCATAATTTTTATTACATCTATTTAGGTTTAATTTATTTTCATTTGTTTTAATTTTAATATTTTAACTTATTTAATTTGGCTAAGGCAACATTTCTAATTATGGAGTTTAAGTTTTACATTTAATAATTGTTTTAATTCAACTCTATTTCAATTACTAATATATATATATATAAATAATCATTAAAAACATTTAGCATTATTTAAATATTATATACATATTTTTAATTTTTTAATTCTAATTTGTCAAATTTAAGATCTAAAGTTTGTTTTTCATCTGATATTAGTTTTAATTTCTAATTGTCATGTGAAATTTATCATCATTTATGAAAAACTTGACAATTTGTGAATAGCTTTTGTTCTAATTAACAATAAGAACACTAAGCAGAATATAATTTCTTATTTAAATATTGTACTTTTTTAGTGTGATTTATGATTTTGTGTGATATTAGATGTAATCTAGGAGATGACCTTGTGTCTGTGTCTCGTGGCAGGAGTCGATGGAGACGGTTCACCGGCGGCTGGAGCGCAGTCGGCAGATGCAGACGGTCCTGAGGGCCTTCGAGGCGCGCGACAGGAACCTGCAAGAGGACAACCTGTGGCGGGTCTCCTTCTGGTCCTGTGTCAACCTGCTGGTGCTGCTGAGCGTGGCGCTGACGCAGGTCTACACCGTCCGCCGGCTGTTCGACGACCGGAGGAGAGTGTGCTCCTGAGACCAGAGCCACGCACAGCCAGATAACAACGAGAGACTGAGACGGATCGTCCGGCCCAGCAGAGGTGACCGTGCTTCGTCTGCTGTGAGGATGCTGGACGTCACGTATCTGTCCGGTTCATGTCTTCCTGTCGCCTGAATGTTCATAGTTTGGTCATTTTTTAGTCCCGTCGTTTCATGACGTGAGATGATGCTGTTTTGGGGAAATGTGCTGTCATTAATGGTAATCTTCTGTACAGCTGTGTGCTTTTTTAAAGAGTTTTACACATTAAATCTAATAAAAGGGTCGTATGTTTGTACACGGTGTCTCTGGTTCAGTGTTAAATCAACTATTTGTTTTCTCAATACGTTTATGGTTAATTTGAAACAGTTCATATAGTAATTGAGTATTAAAGGTAATTGTAATAATTGAGTTTTTTTTGCATCAGATGACATTAAAACCTCTTATTTATACAGAAACACTTTTCCATTAGATTAATCCATGAATATGATCCGATCTCATTTTTCTCATAAAAGTCCTGTTTCACTTGGAAATACATCATATTACATTAGTTAAAATGTTTTTAATATAAAAACAAATTAACATGCTTACTAAAAATTTATTAAATCATAAATATGTAATAAATTAAATATAAAAACATACACTAAAAATTGTAAAAAAAAAAAAAAGTAAAAAAATTTTTTGTATAAAAACAAAATATTTATCAGATGATAAAAATGTAAAACTAAAATGATTAAAAAAAGAAAGAAAAAAAAAACATTAAAAAATAATCATAAATCATGACCGGCTGTTTCACATTAAATAAGTTTTGGAAGTAAAAAGAGTTACAAACTATGATTTTTTTTTATTGTTTTTATTTACCCCGTCAGAACTGATTCACATCCATAACAAACAATATAAAAAAATAGTGCTAACGATTAATCGTAATTAATCACATCCAAAATAAAAGTTTGTGTTTACATAATGTGTATTTATTATGTATATATAAATACACACACATGCATGTATATATTTAAGAAAAATATGTTGTTTATGTTCAATATATATATATATATAATATAAAATATAAGAATATAAATATATGCATGTAAATATTTTGAAAATATTTACTGCATGTGTGTATTTATAAATATACACAGTACACATTATGTAAACAAAAAACTTTATTTTGGATGTGATTAATTACGATTAATCGTTAGACAGCATTAAAAAACATCTTTGGGTTGCAGGCCGCGTGAACATTTGAGACAAGAAACAATCAAATCTTTAGCTAAACAAATTGCCCTTTTATTGATAATAATAATC
The DNA here is from genome assembly GCA_023376895.1 of Aspiorhynchus laticeps. Lineage (NCBI taxonomy): Eukaryota > Metazoa > Chordata > Actinopteri > Cypriniformes > Cyprinidae > Aspiorhynchus > Aspiorhynchus laticeps. The sequence goes on from CM041797.1 coordinate 53,744,776, forward strand.
ATTACATTTTGGTTAAGCATGCTTTTGTTCACAGTCCTTGCGAAATGTCATGAAAAACAAGAGACAGAGACAATAAATGAAGGAGTTATGAACAGATGAAAGGAAGATCTCATGTTAGACATGATATAAAATCATTTCCCTAACGAGTTAAATATATCTAACCTTCGCTGAAAACAAGTCCTCACATCTAGAATTACTTCATAAAATGGTCAAATATTGAGAAGTGTATTTAATAGCATCAAAGTACATATGTGTTAATGAACACAGTATTCTGTGTATCTATTAAGACGAGGTTTTTGTAGTTAGTGTGTCGTTTAGACCATAAAGTGTTCAAAATAGTGTCCAGACATGATGTAACTGTGAACATACATTCATTAGGAATGTTAATAAAGTGTTTCTGCACATAACACAGACACTGGAGTGTTAACGTTTAGTGCGGTCAGTCGTCTGTAAACATGATTCTGTGTGAGGTGAACGGACCCGTGACATGTGTGCCACACGTTTACCTCCCAACAACCCCCTGAAATCATCTTTTCTAGAAAACATCTTACATATATTTACTCGATCGTGAAATGTCATATTACTACTACTTGAAAAAAGCACGTATCAAATATCATGTGTCAATGAAACGCTGAGTCGACGCCCTTTTTTGAACAATGACACCTGTGTGTGTGTGAGACAGTCTGTGTGTGCATGTGTGTTAGTGTGTGTGTGTGAGACAGTCTGTGTGTGTGCATGTGTGTTAGTGTGTGTTAGTGTGTTTGTGTGTGTGTGTGTGTGTGTGTGTGTGTGTGTGTGTGTGTGAGACAGTCTGTGTGTGCACATGTGTATGTGTGTTAGTGTGTGTGAGGCAGTCTGTGTGTGTGCATGTGTGTTAGTGTGTGTGTGTGAGACAGTCTGTGTGTGCACATGTGTATGTGTGTTAGTGTGTGTGAGGCAGTCTGTGTGTGTGCATGTGTGTTAGTGTGTGTGTGTGAGACAGTCTGTGTGTGCATGTGTGTTAGTGTGTGTGTGTGTGACTGTGTGTGTGTGCGCATGTATGTGTGTTAGTGTGTGTGTGTGTGACTGTGTGTGTGTGTGCGCGCGCATGTATGTGTGTTAGTGTGTGTGTGTGTGTGTGTGTGTGTGCGCATGTATGTGTTAGTGTGTGTGTGTGTGTGTGTGTGTGTGTGTGTGAGACTGTCTGTGTCTGTGCATGTGTGTGTGTGTGCAAGTGGGTGTGTGTATGCATGTGTGTGTGTTAGTGTTTGTGTGTGTGTGTGTGTGTGTTAGTGTGTGTGTGTTGTAGTTTCCTTTGGCGTTCTCTGTGCTAAAGCTCCCTCTCGTCTGGATCTCTTCAGTCCAGCAGAGACGGCTCTGACGGTCTGATTATAGTGGGCCGGTTCGGAGCAGCTGGAGGCCTCCTGCTACACAGACACAAGACGATCAACTCCATACGCCTACGGAAAACTAGAAACTAGAAGATCATTACCAGCCGACAAGACCAGCAGTTCAGCAGCCACTATTAAAATTAAATAAAAATGAAACAATTCATAAAAATGAGAAATAGACTAATTTTACTACAAAAAAACAAATAAAAATAAAATACTTGCTTAAATTAATTAATAAAATGTCAATCTGATCAAAATAAAACATCTAAAAATGTAAAAGTAAAATAATTAATTAAAAAAAAACTAAAATTTTAGTAAAATTAATGAAATCAAATGTAAAAGTAAAATAATTTTAATATAAAAATCAAGATAAAACTATGCAAGAGGATTACGGCCAAGCAATAATAAAAATAAATAAAACCATCTCGAGATTAAAGTCATTAAATTTGAAGAAAAAAATTCAAAATGTTGAGAATAAACTCATTAAATTACGAGAAAACAGTTGTTAAATTTAGAGAAAAAAAGTCAGAATAAAATGTTGAGAATAAATTTGGAAGTTTCTTCTTCGTCGGCTTCTTTGTCATGCGGTGTGCCCCAAGGCTCCGTGTTAGGAACTGTCCCACTTCGTCGCTGTAAAACCAAGGGTGGTCGGGTCTGTTCTTTTGTTTTCTCTGGCTTTTGATTAATGTCAGTTTAAGGGTTGATGTCAAATTGCTCTGATTCTATTTTAATGTGTTTATTTTTCATATGGTGCATGTGTTCTTTTAATGCTTTTATATACTGTTTTGTTGTACAGCACTTAGTTCAACTCTGTTGCTTTTAAATGTGCTATAGGAATAAATTTAGACTTGACTTAAATTACGAGAAAAAATCGTTAAATTTAAGAGTAAAGCACAGGGATGAAGCATATGATGCAGTTGACAAGGGTTCGAAACAGTCTTTTGCCGAACCCACTTTTCTTCCTTGTCTCATCACGTCACATTGGAAAAGCGGAAATCAATTGCCTAACGAGTGTTTAATAATAATGTATTAATTGGGTAGGATTAGTGTTACTACAGTAAATCCATTGTAAGTATTGATTTGTGGATTGAGAGGTATTCTAACTGATTGTTGTCGCAGTGTTTCTCCTGTTTTCCGCGTCAGAGTTGTTGAGAACGGCAGCGCCGTTTCATCTGCTTAGTTTAAGTTGACCACGTCCAACGAGATGAAATGAACCTGACACAAAATTTAATGACTTTATTCTTTTTTTCTCGTTGAGTTTATTCTCAACATTTTATTTTGACCTTTTTCTCGAAATGTAACGTTTTTTTGGTCTCGGAATTTAACACGTTTTTTCCTCGAAATTTAATTACTTTTTTCCTGTAATTTAACGAGTTTATTCTCAACATTTTATTTCTAAAATGTTATTTCTAAAAACTTTTTTCTCTGAATCTAACAAGTTTGTTCTCGAAATTTAATGACTTTACTCTCGAGGTGGTTTTATTTATTTTTTAATCATTGCTTGGCCCGAATCCTGTTCCGTATAAAACACTAAAATGAATTAAATCATAAAAATATGTAAAATGAAAATAATGTTAAACTAATGTAAAACTATTTTTGACATTTTCAACACTCCATCCACAAAATGTGCATGAAAAAGTTAAATGAAAAATGCCTCTATATGATGCTGATGTTGGTTCTTTTTGACTAGTCACAGCACAACTACTTTATTTTTACTTAACAAATCATGCTTAATTGCTCACGAATATTAATTACATTCAGCCAGTTGGAATAAATGATTTGTTAAACGCATGAAAGGATGTCGTCTTTTGCTAGTCAGTCAGCCAATCAGGGAAACGTACTACGAATGATCTGTGGCTCATGAATATTTAATAGGTTAAAGGCCTGGACATATGATCTAATTAATATTCATAAGCCTTAAAAATAGTAGGAATTGTAATGTTACTACTGATCATTTCTTTTGTAAAATAGGTTATTCTTCAAGTTTAAGTGAATAATTGAGGCAGTGTGAGACTTCGAGGAGGGTGTCGGTCGTACCTGGGAATGCCGGGCGGCAGAGCAGGCGGCACGCGGGCGGGGCGAGACGGCACCTGAGGGGGCGGAGCCTCCAGCGGGCCACTCCCAAATGCATTAGCGTTGACTGGAGGAGGGCCGGGTCTGGATGGAATGGGCGGAAATCCGAATGCAGGGGAGGGGTTGAGAGGAGGCGGGGCCGGAGGGCCGGGGGTGGGGCCTCGCACTGCAGGGGGACGGCCAGGGGGCGGAGCCGTGCCTGAGGAGGGTTTACGCTGCGATGGAGGACTGACAGAGAGACAAGACTTAAACAAGGGCAAAATGCACTTCTGTTATTACTATTTTATTACAATAAAGAGATTGTGTGTTTAACAAACATCATTTTATAATGCAAATATTAAGATAAAATTCACTAAAAATTGTAAACAATACACAGGCATTAAACACACATATACATTTACATATATACACATACACAAAAATATTTGTAAAATATATAAAATACAAAATCTTAATAAAAACGGTAAATTAAACACTAAAAATGAGTTAAATCATGAAATGTTAACTGTTAAAACGATTAACAATTTAATACAAAATAAAACATTTACTAAAATCATAAACAATGTTAAAATAAAATAAAAATATTACTATAAAAACAAAAACAACAAAATCAATTTTTAAAAAGCAATAATAAACCAAATCAAAACACTTATCGATTTTTTTTATTTTTTTTTGTGCAGTAATGTCGGCCTGTGTGTGTGTGTGTGTGTGTGTGTGAGTGAGTGAGTGTGAGTGTTTGTGTGTGCGAGTGAGTGAGTGTGTGTGTGTGTGTGTGTGTGTTTGTGTGTGTGTTTGTGTGTGTGTTTGTGTGAGTGTGTGTGAGTGTTTGTGTGTGTGTGGGAGTGTGTGTGTGTGTGTGTTTGTGTGAGTGAGTGTGTGCGTGTGTGTGTGAGTGAGTGTGTGCGTGTTTGTGTGAGTGTGAGTGCGTGTGCATCTCTGTGAGTGCGTGTGTGTGTGTGTACCTGGGGTCGGTGTGGATCCAGGTGTCGTTCACAGGCGGAGGGACAGGTGCAGAAACGGTGCTGGTGCTGACGTCTCCGATGATGTGCAGCGCCTCTTTGAGCGCGTGATACATGCGGAGCATCTCGTCGCGGCGCTGCGCCTGTTCAGCCGACTCCTCCATCAGACTGCTCTGATCGCCAGACGAGTACAGATACGCCAGCAGCTCCGAGTAGATGAACTCCTTCGCCTGACGCACACACAGACACGAGAGAAGTCAGGACTGAGAAAGAGCTTCATGAAAACACTGCATGCTCTGAACAAACTGAGACATGCTGGAGGTGTGAGAGGGGTGGAGGAACAGACCCTAAAACTCCGCTGCAGACAGACAGACAGACAGACAGATGGATGGATGGATAGACAGATAGACACGTAGACAGACCGATAGATAGACAGACAGACACATAGATAGACAGACAGATAGACAGGCATATAGACAGACAGATGGATAGACAGATAGACAGACAGATGGATAGACAGATAGACAGACAGATGGATAGACAGATAGACAGACAGACAGATGGATAGACAGATAGACAGACAGACACATAGATAGACAGACAGATGGATAGACAGACAGACAGACAGATGGATAGACAGATAGACACAGATAGACAGACACACATAGATAGACAGACAGACATATAGACAGACAGATGGCTAGACAGATAGACAGACATATAGACAGACAGATATGTAGACAGACAAATGGATAGACAGACAGATGGATAGAGACATAGACAGACAGACAGACATATAGACAGACAGATGGATAGACAGACAGATCATGTACATCATGTAGGCCATGCCGGTGATGCAGTCACAAGCCTCGCCCCCACACTCACGCTGTTGATCATCAGGTGCATGATGGTCTTGGGCATCAGGTCTCGGATGCTCTTGTTGACGATGCCGATGTAGGAGTCCACCAGGTTACGGATGGTCTCCACCTGCCGCTCCAGCTGAGGGTCCATGGAGAGGGAATCTGCCAGGACGCCTTCCTCGTTCTCCACCTGAGAAAACAACGAGACCACAGACGTTCAGATCATCTCCGTCTCACGGGACTGAGAGGTTATTATGAGATCCCAGCCTTCTGGAGAGATCCAGACGTGGTTTTGGTGAGAATCAATGAGATTGATGTGAGGTTACGATGAGACTCGGGTGAGATTTACATGAGAGTCACAGGCAGATTCAGGTAATATTTCAGTGAGATCCATGTGTGCTTGTAGTGAGATTTAACAGTTTCATGCAAGATTTTTTTTTTCTTTACTTCACCTAGATTCTCACCTAAATATCACCACAATCACAGATGAATCTCATCACTACCTCACCTTAATCTCACATTTATCTCATTGATTCTCACCTAAATCTCACCTTGACCACATCTGACTCTCACAAGAGCTGATACAGTGCCCTCCACTAATATTGGCACCTTTGATAAATGTGAGAAAAGGTGTCTTGTGAAAATAAATCTGCATTGTTTATCCTTTTGATCTTTCACTCAAAAATTCACAAAATTCTAACCTATCACTGAAGTAAAACAATTGAAAGTGGAGAGAAAATTTCATGATGAAATAAATGTTTTTCTCCAATGAATGTTGGCCACAATTATTAGCACCCTTAGAAATGCTTATGAGTAAAATATCTCTGAAGTATATTCCCATTCACTTTTAAATTTTTTAGCACACCAGGGTGACTAGGAGCATGAAATTGTCCAGCCATGACTTCCTGTTCCACAGGATTATAAATATGAGGAACACAAAGACCAAATTCCCTTAATCATCCATCACAATGAGAAAAACCAAAGAATATATTTCTGATGTGCAGCAAAAGATAATTGAGCTTCACAAAGTAGTGAAGTGGCTTCCCATTTAAAAAAAATCCCATTTCTACCATGAGGGCAATAATTAAGAATTTCCAATCAACAGAAAATGTTACGAAACTGCCTGGAAGAGGACGTGTGTCTATATCGTCCTAATCAGTGTTGGGAAGGTTACTTTGAAAATGTAATAGGTTACAGATTACAAGTTACCCTATTTAAAATGTAATAGTAGTGTAACTTTTTCAATTACTTTATAAAAGTAATGTAACTGATTACTTTTGATTACTTTTTGATTACTTTCCTAAATTTCTAATAAATGTTTTCAACTGTTAATCATTTTCAAACATTTACACCATGGAGGGTTAACCTTAGTATTCAGCACTAATAACTGTCAGACTTTAAAAACCCTTCATCACTTGAATTAAGATGATAAAACCACCAAAATCAGACTTTAGTACCGCCTTTTACTTTGAGATTGATCAAGTTCAATGCAGATTTCAAATCATAAGAAAAAGTTTACTGATACTGTTTTTGAAACCAAATCTTCGCATAAGTACACTGCATCTAACGATGCTTTGGAAAAAATAACAGTTCATTAAAAAATGTAAAAAATAAAAGCATATACATCAACCCAAATACGGTTATCTAATAAGCATGTGTCCTATTCTTTGTACTAAACTCCTGAAACATTTTTAATCATTGGTGTCTGTTTGTATATATGATGATAGTCTTCTCAAAAGAAATGGTAAAATGCTCATGAAGTGACTCAGCGCAGTTCTAGAGATTGTTTATGTGTTCATGTACTCATATATATTGAGGCGGCAGACTGAAAACACCACGAGTGATACACAGGATACATCTCTCTGACTCTTTCTAGAAAAATCCTAATACTGAACATGAGTCATATTTTTCCCTTATAAAAATTAACCATGATTTTATTACAGCAAAAGTACAGTAACCATGTTTTTTCTTTTGGCAAATGGATTACCATTTGTATATTTATTATATTTATTTTTTTTACTTCAAATTCCATGGTTAAACTATGGTTAGTGTAGCATAAACCATGGTTGTTTGTGGTTACCATGGTTTAACAATAGTAATATTGTCTTTGGTTTTATAGTAAAATCATCGTTAATTTTCGTAAGGGTTGTGTTGTTGTCTGCTCTAGCTCCCTCTGTACCTATTATAAAACGATGTGGTTCTTTGTCTGCTACATTACTACTGTAACTTTACAATAGATAGGCTAATAATGATGTCCTTTAGCTATATGCCCACAGTATCTTGAGTGACGACTGATGAGCAATGGTCTGCTGCTTAACTAAACAAAGACAAAACTATAATAGCATATTTACAGATGAATCTGACCTGAACTTGAAATCCTGAACAGTAGTTTTGCTTCTCTGCTCCACCTGTGCGCTTCCACAGTCCTCTCCATGGTCAAATCTCTCTTGATTACTCTGCTCGAAACCGTTTGGCGGAGACGCGGAGCGCGCGCGAGACGAAGCATTGTCAGTCAGACTAACCGATTAGTGATTTATTAGAAAAAAAACGGTCAAGTCAGTGCAATTTGGGAAAGAAATCATTTAAATCTGTATGTGGATGTGTGTAAATATTCAAATGTAACCCCTTTTGTAATCGTTAACATTTTCATATGTAACTGTAATTTAATTACACATTTTTTCTTAGTAACTGTAACTAATTACAGTTACATTTATTTTGTAATTAAATTACGTAACGCCGTTACATGTAACTAGTTACTCCCCAACACTGGTCCTAATGCATGGTGAGGAGGAGAGTTTGAGTGGCCAAAGACTCTTCAAGGACCACAGCTGGAGAATTTCAGAAAATAGTTGAGTCTAGGGGGCAGAAAACCAAAAAAATAATTGTCAAACAGCACCTACATCACCACATGTTGTTCGGGAGGGTTTCAAGAACAATTCTCCCCACTCATCCAAAAACAATCTCCAGCATATTCAGTTATCAGACACGACTGGAACTTCAAATGGGACTGGCTTCTATGGTCAGATGAAACTAAAAAATAAGCTTTTTAGCAGCAAACACTCAAGATGGGTTTGGTGCACACAGGGATAAAAAGTACCCCATGTGTACAATGAAATATACTGCTGTATTTTTGATGTTGTGGGCCTATATTTCTGCTGGAGGTCCTGGACATTGGTTTAGACACATGGCATCATGGATTCTATCAAATACCAACAGATAAAAAATCAATAAGTGACTGACTCTGTTAGAAATCTTATAATGGGCCATGTTTGGATCTTCCAACCGGACAATAATCCAAATACAAATCTCAAAAACAACACAAAAATGGGTCACTGGGCACAAAACCAAGCTTCTGCTATGGCCATTCCCGTCCTCTGACCTGAACCCTGTAGAAAATGAGTGAGGTGAACTGAAGAGAAGAAGCACCGTCATGGAGCTGTGAATCTGAAGGATCGGAAGAGATTCTGGATGAAGAAAATGGTCTCTGATCTCTTATCAGGTGTTCTCCAAACTCTTCAGACATTATAGGAGAAAACTCAGAGCTGTTATCTTGGGAAAATGACGTTGCAATAATTGGGTGCCAATAATTGTGTCCAACATGAACTAGAGAAAGCATTTATTTCACAATGAGATTTTCTCCCCATTTTCAATTGTTTTACTTCAATGATAGGTTGGAATTTTGTGATTTTTTTTTGAATGAAAGATAAAAAGGATAAACAATGCAGATTTATTTTCACAGCCACCCTTGCTCATATTTACCAAGGGTGCCAATATTAGTGGAGGGCACTGTATTTAGACGAGAAAAGGCTGAGATTCACAGTCAGACTCGAGTGATATTTAAGTGAGATTCATGCGTGTCTGTGATTAGATTTAGTCGAGTTTAAGTGAGATTCGATGAGTTTCATGTGAGATTTAGGTGTGATTATAATGAGATTCATGCGGGACAAACATGATCACCACAATCACAGACGAATCTCCTCACAACTTCACCTTAATCTCACATTTATCTCATTGATTCTTACCAAAATCTCACCAAAGCTACATCAGTATCTCACAAGAGCGAGAAAAAGTTGAGATTCACATGAGCTTTATGTCATAGTTAAGTGAGATAAGTGTTCAGTTGTGGGAGATTATTGTGAGTTTGAGGTTATGAGGGTTTCTACACATTTTCCATTTCAAAATTCCATACTTTTCCAGACTCAAATTTCCAAAACTCTCGGTAGATTTTCAGACCATATTTAACATAAATGGTTCATAGAGCATTATTTTCGGTATATAGTACAGTCATCTGTAAATATTTGTATTTTCTTTTTTCATTGATTTTCTCTAAGTGACATTAACACACAGAGCCTCTATAAAAAAAGTATTTTACATGCACACAAGAAACTTTTTTTTGCATGGGAATGTTCTGCATGCTTACACTTTACAGTTTCTAGCTTTATATAACCTATTTCCTTTGTGCATCACTGCCATCTTACTATTAATAGAAAATAGAAATTAGAATTAATAGAAATCTACTTGCTCAAAATTTGGCTTTGCTTATGGTAGTACCTCTAATATCAAGGCCTAATGTCTAATTTAACACATCCTCCGAGGTGACACAGAAACCATGACACGAAATGGGTTGATGGCATAAAATTTGCCAAGTTCAAGGGTTTATAAAAAGTCTGGTACTATTAAAAAAAAGTGTTTAAAATGTGACATTTGTTAGGGCAGTATGCCATATTTCAAGGCCTTAGGTCTCTTTAACGCATACTCTGTGGCGGCACAGAAACCACGCCATGAAATGGGCTGATGGCACAACAGGTGGCACAGTGTGCAGTGTCCTATATGCTAAATTAAATGATTTCTGCGCACATAAATGTCTGTATATATTTTATTTTTGCAAAAGTCCTTGAGGCTATGTAATATGGTGCTAAGAATATTGTGAAAAGTAACCCAAAATGCTTCTAACCTGCATTTTGCATAATAAAAAAAGTGCACCTTGAATTCATTCAGTCGTATTTTGACTTTGACGTCTTGGACAATAAAATTATTTTCATTAAGTTCTTTATTTTCTATTATATATATATATATATATATAAATAAATAGGGGAAAATGTCTGGAAACACATATACTTTTCCATACTCTGACTTCTTTTTTCAAACTTCTCAAACCTGGAAAATACTTAAATCAAATTCCATACTTTTCCAAACCGCATAGGAGCCCTGGGTTGTGCTACGATACAGGCGACGATCAATGTGAGCTTTAGGTGATCTTACGATGAGATGAGATTCTCGTGCTGATATGTAGGTGGGACGTTACCTGGTCTTTCTCAGGATAGACTCCCGCCCGCAGGAAGGAGGCTTTCCAGCTGTCCACTTCCTCCTGAGAATCACAGGCCAGCTCGATCTGCCGCAGGTCTTTATACACGTTCCTGAACGCACAAAACAGCGCATCACATCAGACTGATTTATGAATGTCAGTAACAGTGTCAGGGTGACACACACCTCTGCTCGGTGTTGAAGACGGCGAAGGTGTGTTTGGTCGACATGAAGCCTTTCTCAACATCTCTGAGCTTCAGGTTATCCAGAGGCAGCATGAACTTCTTCTCTTTCTCCTGGAAAACACACACACACAGACACAGGCGTGGGTTTGATTTTCAAGTGAGGAATAAACATCCATCGTGCAAACACACACACACACACACACACACACACACACACACACAGACACACCTCCTCATCCTTGTACCAGGACAGAGACTCTGCAGTCAGGATGAACCAGTAGTCCTTGGATCCTCCCTTCATTATGCTGATGTTGATGGTGAGCCAACCGCGTCTGATCACCTGCACCGAGGGGCGGGGATATGATAATGAGGAGGAGGAACAGACCAATCAGCGCTCGGCTCAGTTTGTGTTGCTGTGTGTGTTGTACCTGGTTGGGCATGGCTCTCTTCTTACTGACGGTTGCGCTCCGCTGCTGCGCGCTGAAACACACGTGTTCACTACGGTTACGCTCGCGTGACTGAAATCAGAGTCAAAGGTCAACAGAGGTCAGAGGTCACTCACTTGGCGAAACCGATGAAGTCCTCGTGGTTTGTGTTGATGTAGGAGAGCTCGATGTCGATCAGCAGCATCACCTAAAACACAAACCCATCGTGTTCAAATAATCCCCAAACATGCTGCATGACGTGTTATTTAAAGAAATCATGAGATAACAAACATACATGTGTGTGAGTGTATATATATACTGTATATGCACACACTGTATTGGCAGATGCACATAAACATGTTACAATTGTTGACATTTTAAACGGACTTTGTGGTCACAATTATGAATATGGGACTGCTCGATATAAACTTCTTACATTTTATATGTATAATAAGCAAAGTAATTACAACAAAGTGAAGATAAGGTTAGAAAGAATGAATAAGAAGAAATAGAAAGAATGAAACACATTTATAATATTGTATGAACAAGTAGGTAAGCAAATAAATACATAAATGTTCAAATGACTAAGCTGGTATGAATCAGATAAATAAATAACTACACGGGAGATGTTGATTTAAGAGGAAGGTTTAGAAACACACCTGGTCTTTAGTTTTGCTTTCTCTCTCTCTGATGTAGGTGGTGACGATTCTCTCCGTCTCTTCTCTCAGCTGAGGATACGAGTTCAACTACAACACAAACACACACTGAGAACTGCAGCAGAAACACACACACTGATTATGAGTGACGCTTGACATTATTATGTCTCCAGTAAGATTTTATAGAGACTGAAATAAACACAGAAGTAGGATAGCATGCAAATCCGAACCAATGTGTGTTTAAACACTGACGGTGAACGTGACTGTGATTAGTAGATCAGTGTGATTAGTAAATATAAATCACCACAAAACAAAAACAAACACAAGCTGTGCTCATCCACCGCAGACAAACACTGAACTCAAGATTAAAAGCCATATCACAAGCTGTTTTGAATATTAAGAGGAAATTTACTTCACTGGATTTGATTGGTTACGGGATCTGTCAATCAAGGCGGGTTTGGTTACAGGACTGGATTTGATTGGTTACGGGATCTGTCAATCAAGTGGGTTTGGTTACAGGACTGGATTTGATTGGTTACATGATCTGTCAATCAAGTGGGTTTGGTTACAGGACTGGATTTGATTGGTTACGGGATCTGTCAATCAAAGCGGGTTTGGTTACAGGACTGGGTTTGATTGGTTATGGGATCTGTCAATCATGTGGGTTTGGTTACAGGACTGGGTTTGATTGGTTATGGATCTGTCAATCAAAGCGAGTTTGGTTACAGGACTGGGTTTGATTGGTTATGGGATCTGTCAATCAAGTGGGTTTGGTTACAGGACTGGGTTTGATTGGTTATGGATCTGTCAATCAAAGCGAGTTTGGTTACAGGACTGGGTTTGATTGGTTATGGGATCTGTCAATCAAGTGGGTTTGGTTACAGGACTGGATTTGATTGGTTACAGGATCTGTAAATCAAAGCGGGTTTGTTTACAGGACTGGGTTTGATTGGTTACGGGATCTGTCAATCAAAGCAGGTTTGGTTACAGGACTGGGTTTGATTGGTTACGGGATCTGTCAATCAAAGCGGGTTTGGTTACAGGACTAGATTTGATTGGTTACGGGATCTGTCAATCAAGGCGGGTTTGGTTACAGGACTGGGTTTGATTGGTTACACGACCTGTCAATCAAGTGGGTTTGGTTACAGGACTGGATTTGATTGGTTACATGATCTGTCAATCAAGTGGGTTTGGTTACAGGACTGGATTTGATTGGTTACGGGATCTGTCAATCAAGTGGGTTTGGTTACAGGACTGGATTTGATTGGTTACATGATCTGTCAATCAAGTGGGTTTGGTTACAGGACTGGATTTGATTGGTTACGGAATCTGTCAATCAAAGCGGGTTTGGTTACAGGACTGGGTTTGATTGGTTATGGGATCTGTCAATCATGTGGGTTTGGTTACAGGACTGGGTTTGATTGGTTATGGATCTGTCAATCAAAGCGAGTTTGGTTACAGGACTGGGTTTGATTGGTTATGGGATCTGTCAATCAAGTGGGTTTGGTTACAGGACTGGGTTTGATTGGTTATGGATCTGTCAATCAAAGCGAGTTTGGTTACAGGACTGGGTTTGATTGGTTATGGGATCTGTCAATCAAGTGGGTTTGGTTACAGGACTGGGTTTGATTGGTTACAGGATCTGTAAATCAAAGCGAGTTTGGTTACAGGACTGGGTTTGATTGGTTACGGGATCTGTCAATCAAAGCAGGTTTGGTTACAGGACTGGGTTTGATTGGTTAGGGATCTGTCAATCAAAGCGGGTTTGGTTACAGGACTAGATTTGATTGGTTACGGGATCTGTCAATCAAGGCGGGTTTGGTTACAGTACTGGGTTTGATTGGTTACATGACCTGTCAATCAAGTGGGTTTGGTTACAGGACTGGATTTGATTGGTTACATGATCTGTCAATCAAGTGGGTTTGGTTACAGGACTGGATTTGATTGGTTACATGATCTGTCAATCAAGTGGGTTTGGTTACAGGACTGGATTTGATTGGTTACGGGATCTGTCAAAGCAAAGCAGGTTTAGTTACAGGACTGGATTTGATTGGTTACATGATCTGTCAATCAAGTGGGTTTGGTTACAGGACTGGATTTGATTGGTTACGGGATCTGTCAATCAAAGCGGGTTTGGTTACAGGACTGGATTTGATTGGTTACATGATCTGTCAATCAAGTGGGTTTGGTTACAGGACTGGATTTGATTGGTTACATGATCTGTCAATCAAGTGGGTTTGGTTACAGGACTGGATTTGATTGGTTACAGGATCTGTCAATCAAGGCGAGTTCGATTGGTTACATGACCTGTCAATCAAGGCGGGTTTGGTTACAGGACTGGGTTTGATTGGTTACGGGATCTGTCAATCAAGTGGGTTTGGTTACAGGACTGGGTTTGATTGGTTACAGGATCTGTCAATCAAGTGGGTTTGGTTACAGGACTGGGTTTGATTGGTTACAGGATCTGTCAATCAAGTGGGTTTGGTTACAGGACTGGATTTGATTGGTTACAGGATCTGTAAATCAAAGCGAGTTTGGTTACAGGACTGGGTTTGATTGGTTACGGGATCTGTCAATCAAAGCGGGTTTGGTTACAGGACTAGATTTGATTGGTTACGGGATCTGTCAATCAAGGCGGGTTTGGTTACAGGACTGGGTTTGATTGGTTACATGACCTGTCAATCAAGTGGGTTTGGTTACAGGACTGGATTTGATTGGTTACATGATCTGTCAATCAAGTGGGTTTGGTTACAGGACTGGATTTGATTGGTTATATGATCTGTCAATCAAGTGGGTTTGGTTACAGGAGTGGATTTGATTGGTTACGGGATCTGTCAATCAAGGCGGTTTTGGTTACAGGACTGGATTTGATTGGTTACGGGATCTGTCAATCAAAGCAGGTTTGGTTACAGGACTGGGTTTGATTGGTTACATGATCTGTCAATCAAGTGGGTTTGGTTACAGGACTGGATTTGATTGGTTACATGACCTGTCAATCAAAGCGGGTTTAGTTACAGGACTGGGTTTGATTGGTTACAGGATCTGTCAATCAAGTGGGTTTGGTTACAGGACTGTGTTTGATTGGTTACATGACCTGTCAATCAAAGCGGGTTTAGTTACAGGACTGGATTTGATTGGTTACATGATCTGTCAATCAAGTGGGTTTGGTTACAGGACTGGATTTGATTGGTTACGGGATCTGTCAATCAAAGCAGGTTTGGTTACAGGACTGGATTTGATTGGTTACGGGATCTGTCAGTCAGAAACGGTCTTGTTTTACCTTCTCTGTGCACTTGTGGATGAGCGTGGCAAGTTCAGTCACCACCAGATCCACACACTTGAGGCACGGCTCCTTCAGTTTAACTAACTGCTTTTTCACGATGGCCTCAAAGGCCAGGTCAGGGGTGAAGAGCCCCGTCCTGGAGGATCATGGGACAGTGGGGTGTTACTTGGGGTGAGAGGGGCACAATATTGGGAAAAAGCGGACGGCTGGATGAAAACAAAGAACAAAAAGCACCCATTCATTCTGCATTTCCTCTTTCCTAAACGAGACCATGGGTCATTACTTGGAATTGCAGCACTTTAACCCGAGTCATTGATTTTAACGGCAAAATATTATATTCATATAAGTTTGTTAATACAATTTTATGATGTCCTGCATGATTATGCCTCAATATTGATGATCTTAATATCAAAATTTGTTGCCTTTTAGATAAATAAAAAGCAACAATATATTTTAATGCCATTTAAGTGTAAAAACAACAATTATGAGGCAGTTCATGTCTGATTTTATTGCTTTTTTATTTTTATTTTTTATGTGAAAAAAATGCTATTTGGGTGTAAAAATAATGTTTATGGGACATTTAATGTCAGATTTTATTGCTAATTTGGTTTGGTCTGAAATGCAGTACAGAAATGTGAAATACTTTTAATGCAACGAGTGCAAAAACAACGTTTATAGGACATTTTGTGTCAGATTTTATTGCCGATTTAAAGTCTAAGGTTATTAAAATATGAAATAATTTTTTAACACTATTTGAGCATAAAAACAACATTAATAGGACATTTTGTGTCAGGTTCTATTTAGATTCGGTTTGGTTCAAAATACATAATTGAATTTTGAAATAAACACTTTTTAATAAACGCTCATGTCAGATTTTTATCGCTGACTTGAAATAAGTTATTTAAATGTTGATTTTGTCCATCAGTTTAAAGCAGACAGGATGGCGTGACTGAAACTGCTCAGGAGCGTGTAGCAGCATCATTGCAGTGTTTGCGGAGCCGTTAGCGGCGTGAGTCGGGTCAGATGTTAGCGTGCTGACATGCGTGTTGATGTCTCTTTCTCTCCGTCTACCTTCAGCGTGCACTGCCTGACCGTGTTGATGAGCTCCTGGATCACCAGGTCAATGCATTTGAGGCACGGCTCCTTCAGCTTTATCAGCTGCTTTTTCACGATGGCCTCGAAGGCCATGTCAGGGGTGAAGAGCCCCGTCCTGAGGTCACACACAGGCAGACAGAAGGACTCAACAGAAAGCATGCTGATCTCGCTGGGTGTGTGCAACAACAACGACACAGCGCGAGACGTATAGTCTGATTACACAAACTATGAACCTCCTTTATTTATATTTATCTTTTTTTACCCTCGATTTTTAAAATGTTTTTCCACATCTTGGTTTTGTAAAAGCAGTGATGATTCTGAAAATATGTAATTTACTATACATGTTATGTGATGCATCTTTTGCAAACAAATATATAATATGTAGCAATATACAATAATATATAAAATATTACAAAGAAAAAGAAATGCACTGAAAAGAACTGTTTACAACAAGATTAATAACATGCTTTAGAAAATATCTATCTATGTTTTTGTTATTTTAATTGCAATTTATGTATTTATATAAATCTGATATGTTGATCTCCATGTATTAGTGCTGTCAAACGATTAATCGCATCCAAAATAAAAAAACATTGTTTACATAATATATGTGAGTGTACTGTATATTTATTATGCATATATAAATACACAAGAGTATATATTTTGAAAATATTTCCATGCATATTTATATTCATTTAATACATCTTATATATAAATGCATTTAATATATGAACATAACATTTTTCTAAAGGATATATATATATATTTTATGCATGCATGTGTATTTATATATACATAAAAAAAAATACAGCACACATATGCAAACAAAAACGTTTATTTTGGATGCGATCAATAGCTATTAATCGTTTGACAGCACTACCATGTTTCTTTTGGACTTAGAGACCTTCATAACCTCGTCTCCTTCCTTGTATTTGTATCCTTCCCTGTTTCTTGATTTGTGTGGCTGTTATGATGTATGAAGAGTTTTTTCTCTTGCCTGACTCCATGAATGTTCTTGATGGCGTAACTGATCTCCCTCCTCAGCTCCTTCTCATCAAACTCCATCTAAAACACACACACACACAGTATCTACTGTATCATATGAAATGAAAGGAGTCGCTTGCAAATGTAAATTGTCATTATTTACAAAACATGCTGCCTGCAGGTTTGATTAGATCCCTAAAGATTCATTAATTCATACACAAAACTCTCATATTCTCCATCCATAACCAACACAAAGTCAAACCTGGTGAGCAAACGAGGCTAAACGTACCTTAACGAGCTCAAACGGGAAGCGCTCGTGGAAGATGCGGTTGATTCGCGCTCCGCCGGAGAGCTCGAGAGTGTCCACCTGATCGCCAGAGCCCTCGATCCGCTTCTCGAAGTCCACGCCGAACTGCTGCACCATCCTACGAAAGTCTACGTTTATTATAACTTCATATTTACTATATTAATAAAAGCATAAAGTTATGAGAATGTAAGCGTGCAGAAAGGCTGGGTGGAGGCTCACTGCAGCAGGGCTTTGGTTTTGCGCGCCGGATCGTCCGGTTTGAAGTTCTTGTACTCGTCCACCTCCTTCTCCAGCGACAGCAGCTGAGACTGAAGCTTGCTGCGCAGCGCAGGAAGAGTGTCACGGATGTGATTCGTCAGTTGCTGGAACGAGTCCATGAAACGTCACTATGAGCTGTTTGATGAGGCAATGGAAATACTTTCTGCAGGTGTGTGTGTGTGTGTGTGTGTGTGTGTGTGTGTACCTGGTTGAGTGTTTTCTGCAGGTACGGGGTGTGTGTGTGTGTGTACCTGGTTGAGTGTTTTCTGCAGGTACGGTGTGTGTGTGTACCTGGTTGAGTGTTTTCTGCAGGTACGGTGTGTGTGTGTGTGTACCTGGTTTTTCTGCAGGTACGGTGTGCAGGGCTCGCAAAATCGCTAGCCCGACGTCCCGGGGCTATTGTGTTTTCCAGTCGGGCTACCAAAATATATCACTGCCCTGCCCGACGGGCTACCTCCCCGCAGGTTCTTAAAAACTCCTAAAGTGAGTTGTATCAAACTTAAGGCCATAAAAAGTTTTAACTACGTTAAATGGTATAAGAAATGTAATTATATTTTCAAGAGTTCTACAGTTGGGGACGGAAAGACAAGAGTCACGATACCGGATTCAACTTCAAAAGGCAATGATGTCATTGAATAAATATGAGCTGCAGTTTTCAAGCCAAAACGCAGCGTGGATGTCTTTATTTGAATGTATCTGAAGGGAACCGACTGTCCTCAGAAGCATGTCGTTGGCAATTTAATTTCATTTTAGCTATAATTCCTGACTAAGCAGCTTTTATGAGCGCGGAGCTGCTTTGTGTCCAATCGTTACCGGGGAAACCGCAATATTTCAGCGCTCCTAAAGCGCCACCTCATGGCAGAGAATGAATGCCATTTATGGTCAGATCAATGCAAATATCAACTCCGCAAACACAGAGTTCTCAATGAGAAAGAAGTTAATGTGCCTTCTAAACAATTAAGACAGTAATATTTCTACGTTTTAAATTAACAATTTATATGCTTGATTTATCCCTTTTCATAAAAATGGTCTAAAGGCTGAAATGCTGTTGTATAAGATTTTTGTTTTTGTGAAAAACTGTTTCTGAACTGTAAATCATGTAATTTTATTTGTGCAGCTCTTAAAATGGGTCATAAATTGCCTTAAATTTATTTTAAAAAAATCTGCAGATACCTTGTATATAGTGAAATAAAATTCCTTCCTTCATATTTGTTGATATTTGTGTATTGAAAATATTTTTGATTGATTTAAACTCCTGTCTGATTTTATATATATATATATATATATATATAAACAAATGGGTTTTATTTGGGCTAGTTAAATTTTCGGGCTACCAAAATCTGAAGAGTACCTGCCCGAAGGGCTACCAGGGATTTTTAAATTTTGCGAGCCCTGGTGTGTGTGTGTGTGTGTACCTGGTTGAGTGTTTTCTGCAGGTAAGGTGTGTGTGTGTGTATCTGGTTGAGTGTTTTCTGCAGGTACGGCGTGTGTGTGTGTGTACCTGGTTGAGTGTTTTCTGCAGGTACGGTGTGTGTGTGTGTGTGTGTGTGTGTGTGTGTGTACCTGGTTGAGTGTTTTCTGCAGGTACGGTGTGTGTGTGTGTGTGTACCTGGTTGAGTGTTTCCTGCAGGTACGGTGTGTGTGTGTGTGTGTGTGTGTGTGTGTGTGTGTACCTGGTTGAGTGTTTTCTGCAGGTACGGTGTGTGTGTGTGTGTGTGTGTGTGTACCTGGTTGAGTGTTTCCTGCAGGTACGGTGTGTGTGTGTGTGTGTACCTGGTTGAGTGTTTCCTGCAGGTACGGTGTGTGTGTGTGTGTGTGTGTACCTGGTTGAGTGTTTTCTGCAGGTACGGTGTGTGTGTACCTGGTTGAGTGTTTCCTGCAGGTACGGTGTGTGTGTGTGTGTGTGTGTGTGTGTGTGTGTGTGTACCTGGTTGAGTGTTTTCTGCAGGTACGGTGTGTGTGTGTGTGTGTGTGTGTGTGTGTACCTGGTTGAGTGTTTCCTGCAGGTACGGTGTGTGTGTGTGTGTACCTGGTTGAGTGTTTTCTGCAGGTACGGTGTGTGTGTGTGTGTACCTGGTTGAGTGTTTTCTGCAGGTACGGTGTGTGTGTGTGTGTGTGTACCTGGTTGAGTGTTTTCTGCAGGTACGGTGTGTGTGTGTGTGTACCTGGTTGAGTGTTTTCTGCAGGTACGGTGTGTGTGTGTGTGTGCGTACCTGGTTGAGTGTTTTCTGCAGGTACGGTGTGTGTGTGTGTGTGTGTACCTGGTTGAGTGTTTTCTGCAGGTACGGTGTGTGTGTGTGTGTGTGTGTGCGCGTACCTGGTTGAGTGTTTTCTGCAGGTACGGTGTGTGTGTGTGTGTACCTGGTTGAGTGTTTTCTGCAGGTACGGTGTGTGTGTGTGTGTACCTGGTTGAGTGTTTTCTGCAGGTACGGTGTGTGTGTGTGTGTGTGTACCTGGTTGAGTGTTTTCTGCAGGTACGGTGTGTGTGTGTGTGTGTGTGTACCTGGTTGAGTGTTTTCTGCAGGTACGGTGTGTGTGTGTGTGTGTACCTGGTTGAGTGTTTTCTGCAGGTACGGTGTGTGTGTGTGTGTGTGTGTACCTGGTTGAGTGTTTTCTGCAGGTACGGTGTGTGTGTGTGTGTGTGTACCTGGTTGAGTGTTTTCTGCAGGTACGGTGTGTGTGTGTGTGTGTACCTGGTTGAGTGTTTTCTGCAGGTACGGTGTACCCATTCTCTCGGCCATGTGTCTGTACGCCGGATGGGACAGAAAGAACTTCCTCTCAGCAGCGAGTGCAGCTTTGATGTCCTTCCTGCCGTCAATGTCCTTCTGACTGCGGTTCACCACACCAATATAACCTACACACACACACACACACACACACACACACACACACACACACACAGTATTCATCCGCCGGCATCACTGAACTCTAATAACACACTGGGCCTCATTCATGAAACATTCGTAAATATAGGAGTAAATTCAGAGTAATTTGCGCATAAAACGGACCTTCCCAAAAACTCTCCTCCGGATTCACAAACGCTTCAGAAACGTCCGATTTGATAGTTAAACATGCGTGTGTTAATGAATTCCAATCATTCCTAAATAGGGCGCTCGTGCACGCTCATTCACAATTAAAATAATCCCCGCCTATGACTACAGCTGCGCAAATTGTGTGTCCAGGAACGCAGTGGAATATTCTGGTCTACTTTCTCAGGTTTGGCTCCAGTATATTGCATAAATGCTAAAAAGACTAAAAGGCCATATGCCTAACAAGAAATATTCAATAACGTGTGTCCACCAAATGAAACTAAGTTTGAGTTTTACCTCTGCGCAGAGGAAGCAGCTTGTTCTCCAGGATGTCTCTGGCGTCGGTTCCTTCGTCCATCAGGTCCAGCTTGGTGATCACACCGATGGTGCGCAGACCTGCAAGGCAAAGGTTAAAGGTCAACAGCACGTCTGGTTTCTCAATCACATCCCGAGATAACAAAAATACTCATAACGTTCCCAATAAAGGTTTTAAAAAGCATTATTTCTGAATGTTTTCTGAACGTTTTTCTAGGCTATTCAAACATTCCATTTTAGAATTTGCAAACATTGTGAGAATGTTACATTTGAACGTTCTCTGAACATTCCGAAACAAGTACTAGCACTTAAAACAGGTTAGACGAGCTTCCAACTGAAATGCTTGAACATTCTGAAATGAAACACTCCAGATAACTGAAGGAACATTCTATTAACGTGAGTGGAAGAAGGTTTGTTCATAGCGTTCTCCTACCCTGAGGGTCCACCTCTTTGCTGATCTTCAGCGCGTCGGAGTTGGCGAGGTCGGAGTTGGCCGGCGTGACGGCCAGGATCAGGCAGTTCTCTTTGGAGATGAACTGCATCAGCATGTCTCTGATAGCACATAGAGAAGAGCTGTCAGTGTTTCACTCGGGTCCTGTACCTGATCAAAGCAACTGCTCTTACCGGATCTGGTACTCGATGTCCACCGGCTGGTCTCCCACCGCCACCTTCGTCATGCCGGGCAGATCGATCAGCGTCAGATTCAACACTGAGACAGAGAGAGAGAGAGAGAGAGAGAGAGAGAGAGAGAGAGAGAGAGAGAGAGAGAGAGAGAGAGAGAGAGAGAGAGAGAGAGAGAGAGAGAGAGAGAGAGAGAGAGACAGAGACAGAGACAGAGACAGAGACAGAGACAGAGAGAGAGAGAGAGAGAGAGAGAGAGAGAGAGAGAGAGAGAGAGAGAGAGAGAGAGAGAGAGAGAGCGAGAGACAGAGACAGAGACAGAGACAGAGAGAGAGAGAGAGAGAGAGAGAGCACAAACACCTGTAGTCTTCCTTCATGAGACAGCTGCTGTCTTTCACTGTGACTTGTCAACAAGCGATGTTTGTTGGTCTGAGTTACCGTTGGGCGAGTAAACGCGCAGGTTGATGGGCACCGGAGAGATTCCCTTATTAGATCCGGTGATTCGTTCCGTCTCGGCCTCGATCTCCAGACGAACCTCGTCAAAGTCCACAAACTTACGGCCCTTACAGTGCAGGAACTCGGCATATTCTACAGACAGACAGAGAGGGACTGTTTTACAATCATTAATATACCATATAACAGCTCTTACTAACATTTTGAAGCAGATTTTTTTTTTTTTTTTACAATTTTCGTATTCATGCTATTTTTTAAAGAAATGGGCAACTTTGTTAGACTTTTCAGTTTAATTTTTGTTATTTTAGTACTTCATCTTAAATAAAAATCTATATTTTTATTCAGTTCCAAATCCAAGAAGAAGAAATATGTGATGATTTTGCGTCTAAGCCAACACAAATGCATATTTTGTTCAATTAAAAAAAAAAAAAAAAAAAGTATTTTTATAATTATATTTTTATAATTAACTAATTTGTCTCAATGCACAGATCTACATTTCCTGTGCTCTTGTGTTATTTTAGCATCACGGAGATATGATTATAGTCTTTATTAATATTCTAAATGAGCTTTTATGTTTATATTTTCTTTTCATTTCAATTTGATTAAGTTTTAGTATTTTTTTGTTTCTTTTTATTATTATTATTTTTAATCTGTTTATACAGTCATTACTAGTTTTTGTTAATTTTGATAAAATTAAATGAAAAAAAACTAATTTGTTTAGGGGATTATTTTTAGTTAAGATTTATTTTATTTCATGTAACAATTCTATTTTATTGTTTATGGTTTAAGTTTAACTATAATAGCCCTGCTGTGCTCAGAAGTCAAAAGGACCATTCAATATTTTGTTTCAGTAGTTATAAATCACTTTTCTATAAAAATATGTTTACTATTACAATATTATGAATCTTATATATCAGCCTCCAAATGCCATTTACTAAACCTTGATTCAAAGGAGTATTTCACGTTCAAAGCTCTATGGATGGCATCCGAGGCATGTCTGAATAACCTCAGGTAATCACGTCCACTCACCATCTTTAAGAGACAGAGATCAGATGTTAAGAAGCAGTAGATAATGTGTGTTCACCTGCTTTACTGTAGGCTAGCTGCAGAATCAGAGGCCTGCGAGTGACGATGCCAGATCCTCTCGGCAGAAAGTCCCTGAACGACAGACACATGGAGACATTTTCACCGCATGAACATTTCTACCCTTTCATACAGTATGTGAAAATATCAGCTTTGTGTTTGCTTGTGAATTAATGCCATGCCGGCTACTTTAATGCAAGAAATACCACAGTGTACAGCAGACACCCAATAGAAGGTTTTCCACATCTATATTCACTAAAACTGAATTAAGTTGATCTTTCTATCAGCTGCTTCTCAGTGAAAGCATCATTCTCTGGTTCAAGATAAAGTCATTAACCAAACACACACCATCAAAGAAAGACAAGAATAGAGTTTCACTCCCCAGAACACAGTCTCCATGAACTGACATGATATATATATATATATGGGTGTGTGTGTGTGAGTGAGTGTATGTGTGTGTGTGTGTGAGTGAGTGAGTATGTGTGTGTGTGTGTGTGTGTGTGTGTGTGTGTGAGTGAGTGTATGTGTGTGTGTGTGTGAGTGAGTATATGTGTGTGTGTGAGTGAGTATATGTATGTGTGTGTGAGTGAGTGAGTATATGTGAGTATATGTGTGTGTGTGTGTATATATATATATATATATGTGTGTGTGTGTGTGTGCGTGTGTGTGTATGCATGTATATATGTATGTGTGTGTGTGTGTGTGAGTGTGAGTGAGTGAGTGTGTGTGTGTGTATGTATGTATGTGTGTGTGTGAGAGAGTGTGAGTGAGTGTGTGTGTGTGTGTGTGTATGTATGCATGTATATATATATATGTGTGTGTGTATATATGTATGTGTGTGAGACAGTATATGTGTATGTATGTATGTGTGTATGTATATATATATATATGTGTGTGTGTGTGTGTGTGTGAGTGAGTGTGCATGTGTGTGTGTGTATATATGTGCGTGTGTGAGAGAGTATGTGTGTATGTATGTGTATATGTGTGTGTGTGTGTGTGTATATATGTATGTGTGTGAGACAGTATATGTGTATGTATGTGTATATGTGTGTGTGTGTGTGTGTGTATATGTATGTGTGTGAGACAGTATATGTGTATGTATGTGTATATGTGTGTGTATGTATATAAATATATATATGTATGTGAATGTGCGTGTGTGTTGCGCTTCCTGTTGCTTTAGCAGGAATCCTGAAGATGTCAAGTCAGCACATCTCGGTTACATGGGGTCTGTTCATAGAGTCATTCAGAGACACGCACTCATCTGAGCCTCTGGAGGATAAAGGAAGCTGTTATTGTCCCCAGAAACAGAGTCAAGTTATGACTCACTCATTGTGCTTCTGGAGTTTGTGTATGTGGTCACCAGTGTTGGGGGTAACACATTACAACTAACACACGCTATGTAAGCTTTGTGTATATATTAAAAACAAGCAAGCAGGGGCCAGAACTAGTTTGATTAGTCTTACTTTACCAACACAAATAAGATCAATCTACCTCTTCATAACTGAATTAAAAAAAGTTATGACCAGACTTGAGAAAAAAATAAATAAATAACTAGTTTAAGATTTTACAACCGGCCCCAGATCAGAAAAAGTATCGCAAAAGTAACGTAACATATTACTTACTTTCCATAAAAACTCATGAGTATACTAAGAGCACTACGACACTTTATTAGAATTAGATACTTGTTAGGGAGTAACACGATACGTTTAAAGGTAACTTCCCCAACACTTGTGTTCACTATGCACCTGCATGGAAAAATGATTTGCATGAATTTGTATTGAGCAGAAAAACAGGTTTGTGACGACATAAAGGTGAATAAATACTTGGGTAAAGTTGGTTTTATATTGGCACATTCAGACTTCTGCATTCAATTACTTTAACCACACTACATTGGACAGTCACAAGTAAATATGACATTAAAACAATACTTGCCCAATTTGATCTATTGTAAAAAAAAATATTCAGTAGGTTGACAATGATGTCGCTGATTATAATTGGCAAAAAAAATACTTTATTAGAAAGTTATTTAACGCGGAAATGTGTGAATGTTGTGAATACGCGAATAAAAAAAACCTTTACCACATATAAATGACCACATAATGTTGATTTTTGAGTGAACTGTCCCTTTAAGAACACATCAACACTTCAGCAGATGGTTAATGTTTAACCAGCAGTGACTTTCTGATCGCTTGGTGAACGTTTTTAATTAATCTACACACAGCTGAATTAGTACTAGTAATAATCTGAACTAAGTAACTCGAGAATAAGCCCTAGATGTGTTTAGGTCACCTGCCCACGAAGTTCTCCAGCACCGAGCTCTTGCCGGCGCTCTGGCCGCCCACCACCGCGATCTGCGGCAGCTCCAGGCTACAGCTCTGCCCGATGGAGCTGAACGCGTCCTGCAGCTTGTTAATGAGGGGGATCAGATCCTCCATCCCGCGGTTCCCCATGACCAGCTTCACTCTGTCGCTACAACCCCCGGAGAAACGCGACGGATCACTTCATCTCACTCGTCGGCACTAAACACAAGAAGTCACACAGAGAAAGTTTCCATCCGGTCAGCAGACCATCATAAACTTCTGAAGAACGACCCTTGATTCTATTGGCCGCTGCTGCTGTCTGTTAAGCGCATCGAGAGCGGTATTGGCAGACAGCGGGTGATCGTTGGAAAATGGGCGGGGCGATAGATGCAATGATTAGTTTAACACGTTTTCCGTTACATTAAGTAACCCAAGTCTTCGGTAATACTAAGAGACGATATACAGAATTATACGAGAATTTACGCGAGTTTAATGACAATTAAAACCACATGTCCGGGTCATATTACGCCCAACATTACTTTTTATAATTGTGATTTGTCTCTTAGATTTCGGTCTGATGTTAGTGCTTTGTTTATTTCAGCAAAGAAATGTTAAGTATATATACTCTCTCTAAAAGACGTTATTTGTACTTATTCAAACTAAAGTAAAATGATTGAATATGTCGTTAACTTTTACATTTTGCAAGTATTATATTCATGAACAGAAATTTGCAAAGTGCACACCAAAATGTAATCTATTTTTATCAGAAATGGAAGCTTTGAAAAAATCTCTAATGCAAATTAATAACAAAAATAATGACGTATTGTTGGATTTCATGGAGAAAAACGAAGAAAATTTGAACTATTGTTTTTTTTTCTCATGTATTTATTATATATTTTTTTTTCCCTATATGGTTATGTTAAGTTTATTTTTTTTTTATCCTAAGAAATAATGTTTTACAGTTTAAAATTGCGATTTTATTTTGTATATTTCGATTTACATGTTAACATTTTTGTAATGTTCAACCTTTTTTTCAATAAATAATAAAAAAAAAAAATGACGCCCACCATCAACATAAAATCATATATAGGCTATAGTGTTACAGAAAGTCGAATTTAAGACCGTGCTTCTTGACAATAACCCAGCCAACAATTTTTGGCTCCCAGAACGTTCCCTTTAGGTTAGTTCAGGGGTCTGCAACCTTCAACGTCCAAAGAGACATGTGGCCCCTTTCCCACTGAATCAAATTCATGTGGAGCCACAACATATTTGATGCCCAAATAAGGATAACACGGCATATAGCTAAAGTTTTATATTCAGTTATGTTACTTGGGAGTAGCAATCATTTCAGAAGTGAGGGGGACAGAAATGTCAAATGTAGTAATAATAATTATATTTATGTACGTATGTATAATTGACAAAAAAAAAACTCTTACGTTTAATTGGCTAAGAAATTAAATGCACTGCTGAACAATAACCAATAATTTGTCTAATAGAATATTTTTGATAAATATTTTACTAATGTCAATTTTATGGGTATGATACAATCAGTATGTATATACTACAAACACTTTTTCCATTTTTATCACAAAATAAGGCAGAAAATATATTTTATATCTTCTGTACTGTACTTAATGCTGTCAATTACCACTGTATCATTCATATATGTGACCCTGCAGCATAAAAGCAGTCTTAATAATTTGTAGCAAATGACTTAATGATTAAGATTGTATCGTAAAAAGCGCTATACATATAAACTTGAATTGAATTGAACTTGAATTAGGGTTGAATGCTTAGGGACATTTTGCTGTTTTGTTTGTGTTCAGGAAATGGAATAAAATAAATTCCTCCTCTCAGGAATAATAAAATATCCTCTCAGGATACCTGGAATCAGTGTTACAAGTACCCAAATACCCGTTTTTCCATTTTTGTAACATAAACACCATCAAACCGATGCGGGCTTCGGATCTTCCAATGTTTCTCTATGGCGCTGAAACCTAAAGATGTCCGAGTTCCGCTCCCTGTGCAACTGATACTTGACTGCCATTGGCTCATCTGCGTTCGAGGGGAGGGACTTACCGATAGGTCAATTGCTCAGTTCGAAAGTGAAAAGTGAAAGAAAGTGAAAGTGACGTGGCCAAGTATGGTGTCCCATACTCGGAATTTGTGCTCTGCATTTAACCCATCCTAAGTGCACACACACAGTAGTGAACACACACACACCGTGAACACACCCCCGGAGCAGTGGGCAGCCATTTCTGCAGTGCCCGGGGAGCAGTTGGGAGTTCGGTGCCTTGTTCAAGGGCACCTCAGTCGTGGTATTGAGGGTGGAAGAGAGCACTGTACATACACTCCCCCCACCTACAATCCCTGCCGGTACCAAGACTCGAACCTGCAACCTTTGGGTTACAAGTCAGAATTTCTAACCATTAGGCCACGACTTCCCATTTGGCCAGGAGGCCAGCTCTAGGAAGAGTCCTGGTTGTCTTAACTTTTTCCATTAAGGGTAACGGAGACTACATGCTTCTGTGAACCTTCAATGTTGCAGAATTTTTCTGTACCCTTCCCCAGATCTGTGCCTACAGGTCTACAGACAATTCCTTGGACATCATGGCTAACTGTGGGACCTAATATAGACAGGTGTGTGTCTTTCCAAATCATGTCCAATCAACTGAATTTACCATAGGAGGACTCCAAACTCCAAGGATGCACCTGAGCTAAATTTTGAGGGTCATGGCAAAGGCTGTGAATACTTATGTACATGTGATTTTTTTTTTTTTTTTTATAAATTTGCAAAGATTTCAAACAAACTTCTATCACGTTGTCATTATGGGGTATTGTTTGTAGAATGTTGAGGAAAATAATGAATTTAATCCATTTTGGAATAAGGCTGTAACTTAACAAAATGTGGAAAAAGTGAAGCGTTGTGAATACTTTCCGGATGCACTGTAAATGATGAAATAATGAAAGCATCTGCAGAAGTAAAGCCTTTTTATTGACCGACCAAGACACAAGGTCACTCTGATGATTCTGGAGCAGTTTGTTCTTTAGCGTGTTTGTTCTGGTGGGTCTGAAAACTACCTAAATAAGCGAATCTCTCGCCGCAGATGGAGCAGGAGTAAGGTTTCTCTCCTGTATGAACTCGCTGATGGACCTTCAGGACGTCTGATCGAGCAAACGTCTTGTCACATTGTGAGCATTTAAACGGTCTTTCTCCAGTATGAGTCCTCTTGTGGTTTTGTAAAGTACCATGTGTACTGAAACACTTCCCACAGACGCTGCAGTGATATGGTTTTTCTCCAGTGTGGACTCTCTGATGAAGTGCAAAATGAATTGGACTAGAAAAGCTCTTCCCGCAGTAGGAGCACAGATACGGTTTCTCTCCGGTGTGAGTTCTCTCGTGACAAATCAGGTAGGATTTGTGAAGGAATCGTTTGTCACAGTGTTTGCACTGAAACGGTTTCTCACCTGAGTGCATTTTTTGGTGTGACTGTAAACTAAACAACTGCCTAAAGGCTTTCCCACATTCACTGCACTGGTACGGCCTCTCATTGGTGTGCAAACGCACATGTGTCTTCAGATGAGATCCATACATGAATCTTCTCTCGCAGTGAGGACACTTGTAAGGTCTTTCTCCCGTGTGGATTCGCTTATGAACATCAAGATTTCCTTTGGTGCTGAAATACTTGTCACATTCACTGCAGTGGAAAGACTTTTCATCATGTGTCTTTATATGAGCTTTCATACTATAAAGAGTGGTGAAAAAAACCTTCCCGCACTGTTCACAGCAAAACTCCTTCTTCCCGCTGTGCTCTTTTGAATGACGTCTCCTCTCTTCTGCGGTAGGAAAGCTAATGTTGCATATATTGCAGCTGATGTCTTTCTGTTCTGTGTGTTTTCTCTCATGTCTCGCTAAATGACCCTGTGAACTCAGTGTTTTTCCACAAGTAGCACAAGAAAAACTCTTGGTCTGAAGCTGCTCTTTTGAGGTCGAGACTGTTTCTTCATCTCCATCAAAGGATGAACCACAACTGACACCTGAAAGGAACAAAACTTTAATAAAACAACCTTAAAATGTACTTGAATAGAGTTAGACAACATCCACATAATTTATTAACAAAATATGAGTCTACACTCTAAAAAATGCTGGGTTGAAAATAACCCAGCGCTGGGTTAAAAAGGGACGAACCCAGCGGTTGGGTTGTTTTGACCCAGCGGTTGGGTTATTTTGACCCATCAGTTGGCAGAGGTGGAAAGTCCGGGGGTCAGAAAATAAAAGTCCTGCCATATGTTTATTCCAACTCAGCAGCTGATTTCACCAGAGGAGGAACCAAGTCATTCCTTTCAAGTCACAAGCAAGTCTCAAGTCAAATCCCAAGTCCTCAAAGAGTTAAAGTTAATGAGATAATTAAGAGACTGAAGAAAGCAACATCACTGAAGAAAAGAGAAACACAAAAACATATGACTTGAGCCACAGCCTTGGATGGAATCAACTGAAAAAACAACAACAACACGATGCCACCATAATTGTGGTCAGTGTTTGCTTTAGTTGAGCTCTTTAGACTTTAGTAACAAATTAATTTGCTTCTAAGCAATTGCAATTTGTTTCACTGCAAATATTTGTGCATTGCTGAATCAAACCTTGAAGTAGCAGATAAACTTTTGTCTTTGGCTTCTGAAAATGAAAATTCATTTGAATGAACATCATGAAGTGTTTTTTTTTTTGGTTTGTTGATGGATAATCAGCCATCATTGAATTGAAAAAAAAAAGTAATATTATACAAATACTACCGTAATGATTCAATGTTGAAAAAAAGAACTGTATAGGCTCAGGCTTTTAGACGTGCACACTTATCATATGATCCTCAACAGTGGTGACAATCATTTTTCATACTGCAGTGCATGATGGGAGTTTTTACTATGGTGTTACCCAGCATGCATTGCAGCATGAAGCATTTTGTTGGTTGTCACCATTGTTGAGATTCATATGCTGGTTCTTGATGTCTGTGTGTGTCCAAGTAGTACAAGAGTTCACATTTTTATATTCTTTACGTAGATTTAAAATTATTTCACTAAAAGAATTGGAGCAGCACTTTGTTTGCATGCTGTAGTTTCACAGGATTGTTAAGCAAAACCTAAACCTATAAAAGGAAAAAAAAAATCATTTGACCATAACCAGGCCAACTCATGATGAATATCTGCTCATATGAAAACAGTTAAAACCTTGTCACTGCATAGTAGTGATCTCTCTGCTTTACAACAGCACATGCATTGCTATAGAGAGATATCTAAGACTAGAAGTCAAGGGTCAAGAGCTCAACTAAACAAACGCTGATCTCCATGATGGTGGCATCATTTTAACCAATAAAACATCAACATCTGTAATTCTCAATAACAGCAGGTGTCCATCACTAATGCACAATCATCATTTTATTAGTCACTTAATTATCTCATTAACTTTAACTATATGAGGACTTAGGATTTGACTTGAGACTTGCTTGTGACTTGAAAGGAATGACTTGGTTCCTCCTCTGGTGAAATCAGCTGCTGAGTTGGAATAAACATATGGCAGGACTTTTATTTTCTGACCCCCGGACTTTCCACCTCTGCCAACTGATGGGTCAAAATAACCCAACCGCTGGGTTCGTCCCTTTTTAACCCAGCGCTGGGTTATTTTCAACCCAGCATTTTTTAGAGTGTAGGTCAAATCGACACTAATAAAATGCAACTTGTTTTCCACAGCTTGGTGTGTAGTAAATGCTCCACACAAAAGCATATGTCTGCATGGTGCTTGTTATTTTTATGATTAATTAATGAATAATTATTATGCTACTCATATAAATAATTGTCACAATATACCACAACCCCAAATCAGAGAAATGTGGGACATTTTGTAAAATGCAATGAAATCAAGAACCTGTGATTTGTTCCGTTTCTTAAATTCTCTTGTTTAATTGACAAAAGTACAACGTAAGAAAGATCTCCAATGGTTTCACATGTTTTGTAAATATAAACTACTTTTGATGTCGATGGAAAGGAAAGGACAGGATTCTGAGTGTGGCTAAGTATGGTGTCCCATACCCCATGCATTTAACCCATCCAAGTGCACACACACACACACATCGTGAACACACACCCAGAGCAGTGGGCAGCTGTTTTTGCTGCGGAGTAGTTGGGGGTTCGGTTCTTGCTCAAGGGTCTCACCTCAGTCATGGTGTTGAGGGTGGAGAGAGCGCTGGTCAATCACCCCCCACCAACAATTCCTGCCGGACCCGAGACTCGAACCCGCAACCTTTGGGTTACAAGTCCGACTCTCTAACCATTAGGCCACGACTGCCCAACACACTCCAAAAAAGTTGGGACAGAGGCAAAATAAAAGTGGAAAAGTTACAGAATATCAAAATTAATCTCAGACACATTGACGTTGAGTCAAAATCCCAACACTAGAGGTCCCTGTACCTTTTTGGGGTCCCTTTTGACTAGGTCTCTCTGGAAGAAGAGATTGTAATTATCTCAATGAGACATTGCTGGCTAAATAAAGGAAATAATAATAACAATAACAATATATTAAAGTCCCCCTGTGGTGAAAATCAAGTTTTTATGTTGTTTATTTGTCTATGTGGTGTTTTTAATATGCTTTTAGACAAACCATGTGCCAATCCATTAATCAACACCATTGCTGAGTATTTTCTCCTTAAAACTGTAGTGTCCCAATGGCAGTCACAGAAACGCAACATCACAAAATTCAATAACCAATCGCGTCAAGGGATCCTATCCTTAGCATATCATTAACTGTGCTGCAAAGCAGAGGGTCTAGTGAGAAGTTAATCCGGTAACAGTTAACGTATATTTTTCTGTAGATGTTTCGCTAACTGTTAATATTTAACAATGTCATGTGCTATTACCGCTTATTTATTTGTATTTGGAACCGCTAACTTGAATAATAACCCGCGGCAACAGTGTAAAAGTAGCCCGAAGTCAGATCCACCTCTCCTGCATTGGCGTCCGCTCTTCACACGCGTTGCTCGCGGGTGCGATTTGGAATCAAACTTGGCTGCATTTGAGTCTTCAAGGCATTTTGAGGACACAACATCGTCAGGTAAGTAAATTTAAGGAATGTTACAGTATCCACTGTAGTTGTCCGCTAGTAAAAACATCAGTCATTATCCGTGTATGAACCAGCGCAAACAGATAATGTTACCTCACGAAGTTACCCAAAAGTCTCCTTGCTTACGTTGAGCATACCAGCTTATTTCTGGTTCAAACATATATGGCTTAATTAAACCAATATTTCCACTGGCCATTGTATCCCGTCTACTACAGTTCAGTTAGTGCATCAGGAGGCCCTGCTCATGGCTGGCTGGTGTGTGACTGAGTGGAGGCGGGGCTAATTTGCATATTCATAGATTCATGTATAGTAAAGGAGGCAAGGGTGTAGTTCCATTCAAGCTATTTTAAGACATGAGAAAATTATTTTCACACGAAAAAAAATTTAAATGTCATTTTGATGATCAAAGATGGATACAATTTCTGACTACAGGGGGACTTTAAGTGCCACAACTGGTTGAACTGCATTACGAGTCCACTGTGGTGCAGATTCAAATGCACCTCTCCTCCTTGTAAACTTCCAATGCCCTGGAAGGAAGGGCCCCTAGAATTGTCCCCACCTTTCACCCCACTAGCAACGGCCCTGCGTTCACACTGAACGCATATTTATCGCATTTTCTATAGGGATATAGAAGAGAGGAATGTGCAATGTATAATGTATAAGAGAGGAATGTGCAATCTCAAAAAATAAATACAAAAATAAGATACCAAACACAGAAAGTGATGTGTGCAAATGACACTGTCAGTATGAGGTAGGGAATAATGAGTGTGAATATCTTACTGATTGTGAGTGATTAATAAGTGAAGTCATGATGATGTTGAGAGGCTGAGTTTGAGTTCAGGAGCCTGATGGCCTGGGGGAAGAAACTCCTCCTAAGTCTCTCAGTTTTTGCCATCAGGCTGCGCAAGCGCTTACCAGATGGCAGCAGAGTGAAAAGACAGTTTCCAGGTTGATTTGAGTCTTTGGTGATTTTGACAGCTCTGCTTCTGCAGCGTTTGAGGTAGATGACCTGCAGAGAGGGGAACTAAAACTAACTGTTTTAGTTCCCTGAACTCCGTTTGGAGGAACTAAATTAGCTTTTAGTAGGGTCTAAAACAGTTCCTTAGGAACTATTGTGATGCAAGTGTACGCTGATTGGCTAAACTCGTACGAAAACGCCCTCACCTGCCATGATATAAAACGCCGTGTAAACATGTACTGTGTAAACATTGTATCAACTTATATTTCGCAAGAATGGAGAACGTGATAGATGGACGGACGCTGAAGGGCACTTTTGAACAATAATGCAATCTTAGTCCTCCTTTCCGTTCTTTCAATCGCTTGACGTATAACGTTACGTCGACATGTCCATTATTGTGAACCCCACGAGACACAACAAAAACACAGCTCCGATCACAGCGTCCTTCATCCTCCTGTTGTTAACGTTGTATTTGTTCTTCTTTGTTGAACGTTATATTAAGCTATACATGTCTTAATACCCGGGGATCCCTTTAAGACCACACAGAATCCTCTGCCGCCTATCGCTCCCGCGTCACAGCGAGTGGGACTCGTGTTTTCATTTCTGCAAATCAGTTTTAGTGATGCAGAGACGTGATTATTGATCGCAAGCACAACATACAATCTACCTCAGGGAAGACGTCGTTCACTACTGTAAGTTAATGTTGTTAAATAGAGAAACAGAATTATACATTTTTAGAGTATTATTAAACCTGGACCTCATTTTTGAAAAACAAATTCGAGCACCAAAAGCAGCCCACACTCTATATGTTCTCTTTCACTGATTTTTTTAAATTTTCATGCATTCATAAGCTACATTCATATTGCAACACTGCAATTTAGTTCAAATTTTTAATCGCCATTGTTTAAAAATTCTGTATTGACTGACGTTTCATAGACGTTCAGTTGTGCTTTCAAATTTTATGCCATAATGTATGTAATTTCACAGTATCCACCTCCTAAATTATTACACCTTTGTGCCGTCACAATTCCATAGTGGTCAAATTTCCTCACGCCAAGTGTTTTGTGTAACGTGCATGATATTTTTTTGTATGACGGATGAGGATTTAATTGAGTAATTCTCTTTTGGAGTGTGTTGCAGTCATCAAAATCTAAATTTATTTAAATTTACAAAATACAATTAATTTGGTCAGTGAAAACATTGGAAACCTTTTCTATGTACTTTTGCCTTTTTTCAAAATGTAATTTTTTTTCTGATTCGGGGTTGTACAAAACAAACAAAATTTGATATTTGGCCAAATCAAGCAGCCCTGGAGCGCTTTAAAAACATTTTTAATCCCAATCTATTTTTTTTCCCAGTAAACTGTTCAGCCCTGCTAACATTTGCCATCATGTTCCCAAATAACACATAAATCTGCACCATCAGTCGATATGAACCTGATCCTGCAGAACCTCTGCTGACATTCAACTATCATCAAAAACAACAAAAAGTCATAAAAGGAAGAAACACACCTGGAGGAATGAAATCTTCATCGTCATTATTCTCATCATAATCATCCTCTTGACTCTGTTGTTGTTGCTCTGCGGTGGTTTCTTCTTCTCTGCTCTCTATCAGGTTCCTGCAGTCCACCAGTTTGACGG
This sequence comes from Aspiorhynchus laticeps, assembly GCA_023376895.1. Taxonomy (NCBI): domain Eukaryota; kingdom Metazoa; phylum Chordata; class Actinopteri; order Cypriniformes; family Cyprinidae; genus Aspiorhynchus; species Aspiorhynchus laticeps. Next base: position 53,780,042 of record CM041797.1, read on the forward strand.
AGCACATCTTCAGCGGCGTCTGCAGCGTCTGCTGTTCTCCAGCGTTACAGTCAGAGGTTTGATCAGTGGATTCATGATCCTGAGCGTCAGTATAACAGAGTAAAGTGAGGCTGAGCTCTGAGTCCTGTGTGTCTCTGTATCTGTGATCTCTGACGCTCCAGACTGAATCCTGAGCTTCTGTCCCATCAGCCACACGCACTGAACCCTTCTCCACATCCTGACAAACACAATCAGTGAGATATCTAGTAATAGTATGATTAAAAATAAGACATTAATTCACACAATCAGTCCATATTAGCAGCTGAAGATGAAATGAAGATCTGCACAAACCTCTCTGTTCAGTTTGTCTCCTCTTTCTCTCAGCTTTGCCTCCAGTGAAGACACCTCTTTCTTCAGCCGACAGATTTCTGTGATGAAATCCTCAATATCCAGCATGGACAGATCAGTTCCTACTGATTTACAGCAGACCACATCCACCTGCGCTTTCATGATCAACATCTGAACACAAACACATCAGGATTAGCTACTAAAAGACGCATTTATAATGAACTGATCAAACTCATTTACATATAATTAGGTGTTTCCTTAAATATCACATATCTTAATCCTTCATATATGATATAACTTTTACACAATAAATGCTAAAATTATGTTTATTAGAGTTAATGGCCACATATTTGACCATTAACAATGTAAACACATTTCCATTATATTAATATGACCACTCAATCTTACTGATTCTTAGTTCAAATATATTTACAATAACTTGTTATGGTTTTAAACTGAATGTCTGGGTTAATATGGTAAAACAGTCCAATCTAAACATAAAAAGCATTTAATAAAAAGTTCTAAATACAAAACCTTTACATAAGAACAATTTTTAAATCAACAAAATTACCTAGAGACAAAAAAAGGTGCTCAAAATATCATAAAAAAAATATTTATATCAGGAATATTATAATACAACATACAAGTCACTTTCATATCTGTTCAGCTCCTGGATTTGAGGTATCAAAACATAATATTCTCCTCGCTTCCCAGTAAAATTAAAATAATATACAGTCCTAGCGAGATACGATAAAGTATATCAGATGGTCATATGAGACCCAGTCCAGGCACAAATTTTAGCCAACAAGATTACAACCCTATTACAGAAAAAGGCAATTGTTCAGATATACCGACAACAGACAATGTGTGTGGGAGTTTCACTGGACTCCCAACTAATGATTGCATCTTTATCTCCTCAAAGGGTGATAAAATTGTCTAGCTCAGTCATTTAATCTAAACAGGAGGATGAAGTTAATTCAGTTTCAGCAGTTTCTGGGTATAATTGCAGCATTTGTGATTCCTCTCGCCCCTCTCAGAGCCCAAATTAGCTTCAAATTACATCCCAAAATTAGACAGACATGTGAGGATAAGGGTTACACGGAGATGTATCCAGATGTTACACCCTTGGAAGAACAAGAAGTTAGTATCACAACTGGTTCCTTTAGGAAATCATTCAGTGATGCTGGACTAAATATCCACACTATGAACGCTGCTCAGAAATCCAATTCAGCTGTTATATAATATATTGTGCATGTCTTAAATTGAAATCATCATGTCACTGTCATATATCACATGGCATGAATGATGAAAGCAACTGCTGAAATAAAGCCTTTATTGACAGACCAAGACACAAGGTCACTCTGATGATTCTGGAGCAGTTTGTTCTTTGGCGTGTTTGTTCTGGTGGGTCTGAAAACTACCTAAATAAGCGAATCTCTCACCGCAGATGGAGCAGGAGTAAGGTTTCTCTCCTGTATGAACTCGCTGATGGACCTTCAGGACGTCTGATCGAGCAAACGTCTTGTCACATTGAGAGCATTTGAAAGGTCTTTCTCCAGTATGAATCCTCTTGTGGTTTTGTAAAATGTCATACTTACTGAAATTCTTCCCACAGACGCTGCAGTGATACGGTTTTTCTCCAGTGTGGACTCTCTGATGACATGCAAAACGAGTTAGATTAGAAAAGCTCTTCCCGCAGTAGGAGCACAGATACGGTTTCTCTCCGGTGTGAGTCCTCTCATGACAAATCAGAGTAGATCTTTGACGGAATCGTTTGTCACAGTGTTTGCACTGAAACGGTTTCTCACCTGAGTGGATTTTCTGGTGTGACTTTAGAAGGCCTGAATCTGTGAAGGTTTTTCCACATTCACTGCACTGGTACGGCCTCTCATTGGTGTGAACACGCACATGTTTCTTCAGATGTGATCCGTGGTTATAGGTCTTCTCGCAGTGAGGGCACTTGTAAGGTCTTTCTCCCGTGTGGATTCGCTTATGAGCATCAAGATTTGCTTTGGTGCTGAAATACTTGTCACATTCACTGCAGTGAAAAGACTTTTCTTTGTGAGTCTTCAAGTGAACTTTTAGTCTAGAATGAATGAAAAAAACCTTCCCGCACTGTTCACAGCTAAACTGCTTCTTCACGCTGTGCTCTTTTGAATGACGTCTCCTGTGCTCTTCTGAATGAAGTCTCCTCTCTTCTGTGGTAGGAAAGCTGATTTTGCATCTCCTACAAGTGAAGTGTTTCTGTTTTGTGTGTATTATCTCGTGTCTCTTTAAATTACCCTTTTTGCTTAATGTTTTTCCACAGGTGATGCAAGAGAAACTCTTCAGTTGCTCTTTTGATGATGGGGCTGTTTCTTCATCTCCATCAGAAGATTAGCCACCATTGACATCTGAAAGGAACAAAACCATAATAAAATAAATTTAAAATGCTTGAATAAAGTTAGAGAACATCCATTTTAATCCAGAGGTCTATCTATGCTAAGCTACGCTAAAAGTGCTACCGCCAGACCCGGAGATCGGCTGAATGGATTTACCGAAAACGGTAAAACTCAACTTTTGGGGAGATGGAAAATGAGCCTATTTTTTTTAAAAAGTGGAGTGTTCCTTTAAACCTTATGAAAATATAATGAATTTATATGTATTTTTTTTACTACAAGTAGGGTGACCATACGTGCGATTTTTCCCGGACGCGTCCTGGCCAGGATTTCTATATTGTCTAAAATATCTAGGTTTTGGCTTTGTTTGCGTCTGCAGACCGATCGGTGTATGACATCAAAGTGCCATACAGACGGTTCCTTATGCTTTCAAAATGCTCTCGAGGTACTTTGATGTCAAACACTGATCGGTCTGAGCCGTGCTGCTTTTAAGTCGAACACACCTAATATGTAGCGCGTAATTGCATCGCTTTGACCATAGATTATCAAAACACTGTTCATCGCTGGTGGAGTCTATGTTTGTGAAGTGTCGACCGTTCTATGTGCCGCGGGAGTTCACGGTCATTGTTATTGTCACGGTTTACATTCCACCGTGTGCAAACGCTAAGGACGCGCTTCGCGAACTGTATAGTGCCATCAGTGAACAACAAACAAATAACCCCGACGGCTTTTTCATCATAGCCGGTGACTTCAACCACGCAAATTTATAGACAGTTTTGCTAAAGTTCTACCAACATGTAAACTTTGCAACAAGGGGAAAAAAACACACTGAACTTTGTTTACACAACAGTAAAGAACGCTTACAAGGCTGTACCCCACCCCCACCTCGGTTACTCAGACCACATCTCTGTTATGCTAATCCCAGCATATAGACCACTTCTGAATCTCGCCAAAGCAGTTCAAAAACTCATCACAATTTGGCCAGAGAATGCTACCTCAACACTACAGGACTGCTTTCTACGGAGCCCTTTAAAGGACATTGTGGTGGGAAAAAATCAGGGTGAGTGGAAAAAATTCAGGGTGGGAGGAAAAAATATTTTTCAAATGTTTTGCGTACTCTCGAGAAACTTTGTGTTCCCTCGCAAAACTTTTGCGTTCTCTCGAGAAACTTTGCGTTCCCTCGCAAAACTTTTGCGTTCTCTCGCAAAGATATTTGCGTTCCCTCGCAAAACTTTTGCATTCTCTCGCAAATATATATATTTTTTTAAGCTTTGCGAGGGAACGCAAAAGTTTTGCGAGAGAACGCAAAACATTTGAAAAATATTTTTTCCTCCCACCCTGAATTGTTTTCCACTCACCCCAAATTTTTCCCACCGCAATGTCCCTTAAAGGGCTCAGTAGCTTTCAGTGCACAGACTGGAACATGTTTAAAGAGGCGGCCACCTACAACAACCACACAGACCTGCAGGAGTACACTGAAACTGTGACTGCTTACATCAAAAAATGCATTGATGATGTGACTGTCACCAAGACCATCACCACACGTGCAAACCAAAAGCCGTGGATGACAGCAGAGGTTCGTGGGCTGCTAAAGACCAGAGATGAAGCATTCAGATCAGGAGATAAAGCAGCCCTCAAAACAGCAAGAGCCAATCTGTCCTGTGGCATCAAAAATGCAAAACGGTCACATGCTCAAAAAATTAACAATCACTTCACGGACAGCAGAGACACACGGAGCCTGTGGCAAGCCATTCAGACCATCACTGACTACAAGCCCCCGCCATAGGCCTGTGATGATGATCCATCCCTCCCCGATACACTCAACCACTTTTATTCACGGTTTGAAATGCAGAATGACACACCTGCACAAAAACTGCCCACACCTCCCAATGACCAGGCGCTCTGTCTGTCTCCAGCCGACGTAAGGAAGACCCTATCCAGGATTAACCCACGAAAGGCTGCGGGTCCTGACAACATACCTGGCCATGTACTAAAAGACTGTGCTGCACAGCTGACGGATGTCCTAACAGATATCTTCAACACCTCGCTGAGCCAGGCAGTCGTCCCCACATGTCTCAAATCCACAACAATCATACCGGTACCAAAGCAATCACATGTGTCCTGTCTAAATGACTACCGTCCCATAGCACTGACTCCAATCATGATGAAGTGCTTTGAGAGGTTAGTCATGCAAAAAATCAAAAACAGCCTCCCCAACACACTCGATCCGCTCCAGTTTGCATACCGTCCAAACCGCTCTACGGACAATGCAATTTCCTCCACCCTCCACCTGGCTCTTACCCACCTAGAAAATAAAGACTCCTATCTTAGAATGCTGTTCATTGACTTCAGCTCGGCATTCAACACAATAATCCCACAACAGCTCATAAATAAACTAAACCTGCTGGGCCTTAACAATTCCCTCTGTAATTGGATCCTGGACTTTTTAACCGGAAGACCTAAGTCAGTCCGTGTCGGCCACAACACCTCGAGCACTACCACACTGAGCACAGGTGCCCCACAAGGCTGTGTGCTCAGCCCGCTGCTCTTCACGCAGCTGACCCACGACTGCACTGCCAAGTTCAGCTCCAACCACATCATCAAGTTCACTGATGACACAACAGTGGCAGGTCTCATCAGCAACAACGATGAAACACACTACAGAGAGGAAGTGGCACAGCTGGCTGAGTGGTGTGGCGCTAACAATCTGTCCCTCAATGAGGAGAAGACAAAGGAGGTTGTGTTGGACTTCAGGAGGAGGAACTCCACTGACCACCCCCCACTGACCATCGACAGCTCGACTGTGGAGAGAGTCAGTAGCACTAAATTCCTTGGGGTGCACATCACGGAGGATCTCACCTGGACCACCAACACCATGTCACTCTCCAAGAAGGCACAACAGCACCTACACTTTCTCCGCCGGCTGAAAAGAGCAAGTCTCCCACCACCCATCCTCACCACATTCTACAGGGGCACCATTGAGAGTGTGCTGACCAGCTGCATCACTGTCTGGTACGGGAACTGCAGTGCTGCTGACCGCAAGACCCTCCAGCGGACAGTGAACACAGCTGCAAAAGATCATCGGTGCCCCTCTCCTATCCATCCTGGACATTTTCCTTGCACGATGCTCCAGCAAAACCAACAGCATCGTGAAGGACCCCACCCACCCCTCCCACAGTCTCTTCCAGCTCCTACCATCAGGAAGATGGTACCGGAGCATCAGAGCCCACTCCGCCAGACTGCTCAACAGCTTTTTCCCCCAGGCTGTGAGAGCCCTGAACTCAGATCACCCCGCCCCCCTCTGAAACCCCATGCACACCCCTACCTCCTGAAACATGGACCCCCCCCTCTCTCTCCAAACACCCCCCAACCTTACCACACCAAAGAAAAAAACTGTTAACTTTTTTTTGTGCAATTCAAGTGTGCCACACACAGGTGAGTGGGCCTGTACAAAACCACCTGTAGTAACACACTCTCCTCTATGCGCACTAGACACTTTTCCTCACACTGCTGTGTGTACACAATCCCACAAAAGACTCAGAAATATATGTATGTTTACATGCTCATGCACTACTACAAACCATCTTATACTGTTCCCCAGCCAGCTGCTGACTCACAATGTTTCTCTCTGCACATGTACAGTATTTATGTGAGCATTCGCATAGTTTGTATTTTTTTTATCTTTAGTTGTATAGGGTAAACATTTATATATAGTATACTTAGTCAAAATCTGTCAGTAGGTTAGTTGTGTATAGGTTTATAGTGTTTTACTTCATTGTTGTATGTCTGTATTTATGTAGCACCGTGGTCCTGTGAGGCACGACATTTCGTTCCACATGTAGCGGAATTACAATAAAGCTCAACTTGACTTGACTTGATAGATCCCACCTTCTCACACACACCATGATTGGTCCATTATGTACAATGCCTGTGTGTTATTGGTCAAACTACTTTTCAGCAGGAAACAGGAAAACAAAGCCAAAACAAATCCTGGCAATACGTGTCCGGGAAAAATGGCATGAATGGTCACCCTACTACAAGTCAATTTTATTGAACCATTTTCACAGTCTTTATATTGAAGGATCTGCTATCCTGTGGCTCCCTTGTGTGGACAACATTATCTCTGAATTACATTAATATAAATGGCTAATATTGTTTTGAATTATTACAAATGTGTAATTACCTTACTGATAATATACCCACATTAAACTCAAATTGGCTGATTCTGTATCTTATTTCATGCTTTAACAGTTGAATTTTCAACTTACATGTTTAAATAGTAATGATTCATTATTATGTCACTTGTTAAATGGTTATTTAACAATTACATTCAGTCATGCTGTCGCATTAACAGTGTGATTTAGTTTGGGGAGTTGTGGCCTAATGGTTAGAGAGTTGGGCTTGTAACCTGAAGGTCACTGGTTCGATTCTCGCACCGGCAGGAATTGAAGGTGGGGATTGTGAATGAACAGCACTCTCTCCACCTTCAATACCATAACTGAGGTGCCCTTGAGCAAGGCACCGAACCCCCAATTGCTCCCCGGGTGCTGGAGCAATGGTTGCCTACTGCTCCGGGTGTGTGTTCACAGTGTGTGTGTGTGTGTGTGTGTTTGTTCACTACTCACTGCTGTGTGTGTGAACTTGGATGGGTTAAATGCAGAGCACCAATTTCGAGTATGGGTCACCATACTTGACAATATGTCACTATTTTTTTTTGTTTGCACCCACCCAAGATTTTTTAGCACCAGCCGCCACTGATCCAATCAAATTTGCAGCATACATGCAGCATGAGCAGTTTTTAATCTAAATTAGACTGTATAATTTCGAAATCTGAAGCAAAAACAGAATGGTCTGGCTTTACTTTTGTGAAACTATACTACATAAAACACATCTGAAGGAAACAGCAGATGAACTGAATAAGATGCAGAGTCACTCTCTGCCAGCAGGTGGCGCTTATGAACAGCAATGATACAGCGTTTCCTTGGTTACCGCTGTAAACAAAGCAGAGCTATGCTTATGAACACTAATTTAATTTGCATTGTTCAGAGGCAAGATGAAAAGAAAATACCACGTAAACTTTTCTAAAGACAGTCAGTTCATTCAGATACATTCATATAAACTCCTACTCCAATTGTATCGTGATATGTTTGTCATCTCAACCAATTTGAATCGTTAAATCTGCACCATCAGTCAATATGAACCTGATGCTGCAGAGTCTCTGCTGACATTCAAGTGTCACGAAAAACAACAAAAGGTCATAAACAAACCTGGAGGAATGAAATCTTCATCATCATCATAATTCTCATCATCCTCCTGCTCTTCCTCGTGACTCTGTTGTTGTTGCTCTGCGGTGGTTTCTTCTTCTCTGCTCTCTATCAGGTTCCTGCAGTCCACCAGTTTGACGGAGCACATCTTCAGCGGCGTCTGCAGCATCTGCTGTTCTCCAGCGTTACAGTCAGAGGTTTGATCAGTGGATTCATGATCCTGAGCGTCAGTATAACAGAGTAAAGTGAGGCTGAGCTCTGAGTCCTGTGTGTCTCTGTATCTGTGATCTCTGACGCTCCAGACTGAATCCTGAGCTTCTGTCCCATCAGCCACACGCACTGAACCCTTCTCCACATCCTGACAAACACAATCAGCTCATCAATACAGAATCTGACAATAATTTGTAGTTATTTTGTTTGTGAATCAGTGTAGGAACTTAATTATACATTAAAAGACAGTCATTTCATCAGACAAACTGACAGTGATTGAAGTGAAGGATGAAATGAAGAGCTGCACAAACCTCTCTGTTCAGTTTGTCTCCTCTTTCTCTCAGCTTTGCCTCCAGTGAAGACACCTCTTTCTTCAGTCGACAGATTTCTGTGATGAAATCCTCAATATCCAGCATGGACAGATCAGTTCCTACTGATTTACAGCAGACCACATCCACCTGCGCTTTCATGATCAACATCTGAACACAAACACATCAGGATTATTAAAAGGAAAGGCAAGGCAAGTTAAGTTTTTTTTTTATTTTGAATGTATTTAGATTTACCATTTCAAGGACAGTCTTTCATAATTTCACACAGTAAATACTGAAATTAACCTATATGTTTATTAAGCCTTCTACACGATACACAATTTTAGAAATCCTATAAATGTCACGAGACTGCTGCTAGGAAGACACAGGCACGACGAAGATTATAGAGACACATCCTTTTAATTGTAATCCACAAGATGAAGAGGGTCTAGCACACAGGGTAACATTCAACATACACGAGGTAACGCTAACAATACCAGATGAAGATAGAATGAACAGACTTGACTAAGTAGGGGTGCTAATCAGGGACAGACAGGTGAGGAGGATCAACTAATAATGACACAACGAGAACAGGAACATAACCAAATATGGGCACAAGAGGGAGAAACCATGACAAACAGTCCTGGGGTGTGACAGTTCGCCCCCCTCCCAGAAGGCAACAAAGGGAGGGACGCAGGGGGATTTAGGAGGAGGACAAAGGAGAGGATGTGGGGTGGTGACAGGGGAAAGGGAAAGGAAAAGGTGGAAAAGGAAGTGGTGTGTGGCCAAGTATGGTTACCCATACTCGGAATTTGTGCTCTGCATTTAATCTATCCAAGTGCACATACACCCGGAGCAGTGGGCAGCCAATGGCGCCCGGGGAGCAGTTGGGGGTTCAGTGCCTTGCTCAAGGGTCTCACCTCAGTCGTGGTATTGAGGGTGGAGAGAGTGCTGGTTATTCACTCCCCCCAACTACAATCCCTGCCTGACTTGAGACTCGAACCCACAACCTTCGGGTTACAAATCCGACTCTCTATCCATTAGGCCACGACTGCCCCTGGCAAAGGGCTGGCAGGAAGGCAGGCAAACAGTAAAGGTGGAGGTTTGGGCAGAGGACGGACACCCAGGAGGAGGACAACAGACAGAATCCAGGGAGGAGACGATGGAGGAAGGAGCCATAGAGGAAATAGGAGGAGCCAGGGCAGATCAGACGGAGGGAGGAGCCAGGGAGGAGACAGGAGGGACTTGGAGCAGGAGGAGCCAGGCGGGACCCAGGCCGCAGCCATGATGGTGGCATACGGTGGAGCCGACGGAGGGAGGATCCATGGTGGAGGAAGGGCTGACGACTCCAGGGGGCCGCCTCATGGTGGAGGAACCCGAGGCGGAGATGGACAGCCAATGAGCCAGGTCGACAGGGAGGATCCGGAGGGGCAAGGAGTAGCAGATGGCACCCGTGACCGAGGCGGAACCAGGAATCCGGAAAGCTGTGGTGGACCCGGAGCGACATAGGACCGAGGTGGAGCTGGAGAGAAGGAGGAGCCTGGCAGAGCCAGAGGGACGAGGCGCAGCTGGAGGAGTGGAGTCCCGAGGCAGCGGATGGTCGACGACAGACCAAGGCGGAGCTAATTGACTGACGGGCCACGGTGGAGATGAGAGAGCTAGCAGCCATGGTGGAGTTGCTGGGTCAAAGGGCCGAGGCGGAGTCCGGGACTCAGAGGCTGGAGGCGGAGACAAGGGATCCTCTAGCCATGACGTCGATGAAGACTGGCAGACCCGCAGCGCTCCCACCGCACAGATGGTGGGCTGAGGGTGAGCAGAAGGGCTGCCAGGAGACAGCGGTGGCGATGTTGAGGACTGATACAGAGGTGGTGGGAGAGGGAGGCTGGGTGGGAAATCCAGACAGGTAGAGGTTTCAGGAATGGTGTGTGCTGCCCACACACACCACATCACGACTCCCAACACTGGGAGCGCGGCAGACAGGGGAATGACCTCCGGGGCCGTTTCAGGGCAGGCAGACAGTTCAGGGCAGATAGACAGTTCAGGGCAGGCAGAGAGTTCAGACGAAGGCGGGAGAAGAGGGGGCATGTCTGCATATATATCCGTATTGAAATCTATCAAATCCTGTTTAAAATCCAACAGTCCCAGATCCAGTTTCACGGTGAGCTGTGATTTGCAGGACATCAGCACCCACTCAATGAAGGCGGCGAGGCTCTCTCGAGGACCGTCCCCGGACAACTGCGCTCGTGTGTCGGCGTTAAGTCAGGTGAGGAGGATCAACTAATAATGACACAACGAGAGCAGGAACAAAACCAAATATGGGCACAAGAGGGAGAAACCACGACAAACAGTCCTGGGGTATGACAATAAGATCATTGCAGATCACACTGTGCGACATGGATCTAATAAACTTGGCTACGACATGCATGTAGACTGTACTATGACACCTATTGACTCATAGGCTACCATGCACTTTTCTATAAAATAATAAAATGTCACCAGCATGCGCTGGTCGTAAACAAAAAGAGCATGATAAATCACACTTTGGCAGTTGTATTTTTTATGTGTGCTGAAAAAAAGTGGAAGCGGTGAAAAAGGAAGGCATAAGAGCTTGAGGTAAGCAGTTTTATGTTTTAGCGCCATTTCACATTTTTATTGGCTGATCAGTAAAAGTGGGTCGTAGCAGCGAACCCTCTGTGCGATGATCATGCTGTATTTGTGACACTGTCAGAAAATGATCGTAGCCTAACTTTGGTTGCAAGACCATGACAACGGCCATCTTTGAACCTCTCTCACTGTACGACATAAGAGCACTGATTAGAAGCCACAGAAATCCCTACGATTGTTTCATGATGGGACAGATGATAATTGTGCAGTGTGTCTCGGGCTTTAAGCCCTAAACACTCTGCATGAATTTCGGCTGTCCCAGATGAAAGATTGGCATCATGAAACAATCGTGGCGATTTCTGTGATCGTGGCTCCTAATCGGTGCTCTTATGTCTTACAGAGAGAGAGATTCAAAGACGGTCGTTGTCACGATCTTGCGACCAAAGATAGGCTACGATACAGCATGATCATCGCACAATGTGTTCACTGGTACGATCCACATTTACTGACCAACCAATAAAAATGTGTCATGAAACCAAGGCGACATGGTGCTAAAACATAAAACTGCTTACCTCAAGCTCTTATTTCTTGAGGTAATAAGAAAAAAAAATTTTCAGCACACATAAAAACTACAACGGCCAAAGTGTGATTTATTATGATCTTTTTATCTACCACTAGTGCATGCTGATGACACTTTATTCTTTTATAGAAACGTGCATCGTATCGTACGAGTCAATAGGTGTCATCATCGTACAGTCTACACACACATCGTAGCCAAGTTTATTAGATCCATGTCACACAGTGTGACATGCAGTGATCTTATAGGATTGCTAAAATTGTGCAGTGTGTTTTGGGCTTTAAGGCAGGGACACACCAACACGACTTCAAAGAACTAGCGGCGACAAAAGCCGATGGTGTTGTCACCTTGTGTTGGCAGCATTGGATCAAAAAGCTGTGCTTGAACACACCGCACAGACTACAATCATCTGCGCAGATATACGATAAATAAAGCCACGCTTGCTTACTATTTTGAATAGTTATGTTGATAACTTTCTTCATTTTAAGCGGCTCATGTTGTTATGAAAATATTCGCATATTGGAATGCTTGGGAAATATCACATAACATTAGAACAGTCTTCTGTCTGTGCCGCCTTCATTTACTTACTAGTCAGGGCTCTAGAGTGCGACCAATTTGGTCGCACGTGCGACCTAATTTCTCAATGGTGCGACTAAAAAAAATCTGAAGTCGCACCGGTGCGACCAGCCGTTCGAAAAAAAAAAAAAAAGTTTCCGCGACTCTGAAAATCTCCCTGTGGTTCAACAACAGACAGACACACATTAGGCCCATATCGTGGTCTAAATCAATCAGAGATAGTGAAGGGCGGACCCCCCCTCTGATTGGCCGTGGTCCAGATATTCCTGTGCGTGTGTGTACGTTTGAAAATGTGTGTGCTGCAGTCAGACAGAGAGAGGTGATTAGCGTAGGCCCGTCAGATAAACCGAGTGGATGTAGCCGCGGATGATGAGAGAAGATGAAAAGAACGATTGACAACTTTTTCGTTAAGAATGTTAAGTTAAGGCCTGATAACTAGAATCAGGCTATTTATTAATTATTTGAATCGCGCCTTCGGCGCTTTTATAAGCGCTAACCTCACGTACGAACCGAACGGAGCGCTTATCAGCACAACACTGAAGCGCAGTTCTTTTAATTGTGCACGAGCGGCGCGCGAATCACCCGATACTCTGTGCGCGTTCACCAGCCGCTCGAGGAGTGTGAAGATTTGAGAGCCATTCGCGCAGCTGATGGTAAAATATGTGATATATTTTAATTCTATTGAGAAACTGCCACTTTAAAATGCTATGGAGAAAGTCGAACATTATCTGATGAAAAGAGGAGAAATCTTTCACCAGCACTAGCATAATAGGCTATTAAAATATTTTTTAAACCACTCATGACCACCTTTACTATAATTTATCACGTTTTACTGTAGGCTTATTTATTGTGGTAAATTTAGTCTAACTTGTAGAATTTATAATAGATAATATGTTAAGGGAATATATTTTTCCCTAAAGATTTATATTACAACTGTGGCATGTTGTAGCTATTGTTTCTAAAGGCTGTTGTTTCTCATAACAAATGCAATATAGATTAATAAAAAAAATCATTATTGGCCTGGTAATGATTAATAGGCTAGCCTTATTATAACAAATGCTACAGTTAAGAACTATGGTACTTTTTCATAAGAGCAAGTACAAGTCAGAGTCGAGAGCCTAATGATGAGTGATGGAGAAACCTTCAGATATTCCAATGATGGCATAGATTAAATCATTAAGAGCCTGATGAACTGTTAAGGAGTAAGAAATAAATTATATCAATATAAGAAAATGTTAAGTTAGATTGACTTCCCATGGCGTGTTGAATTAGAACATTCTGTCAAACTATAGCCTAAGTGTCTAAATAATATATAATACATTTACATTTATGCATTTAGCAGACGCTTTTATCCAAAGCGACTTACAGTGCATTCAGGCTATACATGTTTTATCACTATGTGTGTTCCCTGGGAATCGAACCCACAACCTTTTGCGCTGCTAACGCAATGCTCTACCACTGAGCCACAGGAACTCATTAATACATTATATATCCCATGTAAACAAGTATTACTTTATTGCAGTTACGCAATCAACCAACTTTGCATGTGTGGTGGATAGCACAAAAGACCATTTTACATAAATAAACATGTAAGCAAACAAACAAATAAATAAACCTTAAGAGGGAGCATGACCCGGGGTCCACTTCAACCCCCCCCAATGTTCAAACCAAAACTACGCCCTTGCATGTAATACAATACATGCAGCTCAGTGAAGCACTTTTAAGCACCAACACGTTTTCAGTATGTTACCTTTCTAGTAGAATTGTGCTTCAAATAAAGAACTCTATGTTAGTTAATCATTTACACGTCAATATTGCCTATATGAAAATTTGGGTGCACCTAACTTTTGTGCTGGTGCACCTTAGAAAAAAAGTTAGGCACACCAGTGCAACCAGTGCAAAAAGTTAGTCTAGAGCCCTGCTAGTTTTCATCACTTTCACTTTAATTCTGGAGCACTGACTCGTTCGCTAAATTGAACATCCAATCAGAGATCTCACTCGCACCGACGTGTGGAGCACACCAAACAAACATCCCGACCGTCGGCGTGGTGTGTCCCGGTCTTAAGAGTGAATGATTAAATATTTTATCACCATGAACTTTATACTGTAATATAAACTGGTAAAGTTCACAGCCTTCATATGGCCAGTCAGTAATGTCTCTGACTCTTGGTAAAATCTTTATAGTTTTAGCTAGGCATAGGCTATATTTATTTTAGTTTTTATGGTTTTTGACTGAATGTCTGGGACAATGGTGAAACAATAAACTCTAAACATAAAAAGCATTTGATTTAAAACGGTCCAAATACAAATTTAATGAAACCTTTACATAACAAAAAAAAAATGCTCCAATCTAGTAGTTTTATAAAGAAAAAAATATATTAGAGACAAAAAGTGTCCAAGAAAACATCAAAATGTTATAAGCGTGACTTACAACCCTTATGAAAATTAACCATGGTTTTACTACAAACAAAACCAAAGAACAACAAACAAACAAAAAAACATGGTTACTATAGTTAAACCATGGTAACCAAAAATTAACCATGGTTTTGCAACACTAACCATAGTTTAACCATGGCATAGGGAAAGTGTGGTTATATCAATGGCAATCAATACTACAATCAAATACCAAGTGAACAACAATAAGTAAAATCTTGATACATATTCAAAAAGTCCAAATAGCAGCATAACAAAACATAAATATAAACCAAATAAACATAATTAGAAAATGAAGAGAGAAAATTAAATACAAAAATAAAATGCAATACAAGGGGCTTAATTATCAAAAAATACCTTCAAAATATTACATAGCTTAAGGGCTTTTTTATGACGCACGCGTTTTAAAGATCTGAAGACCATTAAATATTTCTGGAAAAGTAAGAAAGTGGGGGGGGGGGCTTATTAAAAAAAATCTGCAGTATTTTTTTATCTGCACTATACAAATCTAAAGCAATTGGCCAAAATCACAATATTATTAACCAAAAATTCTACATCATAATTCCATTTATTTGTAGTAAAACCATGGTTAATTATTACGTTTATAACATTTTGATGTTATGAATGGTACTCTTAAGTTGAGGTGGCTCTTAGAAATAATTATGTCTGGTTTAGCTTTTCTTATAATTTTTTTATTCTTTTTGGGGCATTGATTTCCTTTTAAGGTGTGATTTTGAGCCTTCAAAATTAAAGTGTAAGTTATCATCTTTTCATAGTCAGGTATTATTATTTTGGAAATTAATATACAAACACAACTTTTCGCCACACCATTGTTCTTTGTGGAATAATAAGTGTATCCTTATTAAGGGGAAATCTGTGTTTTTTTCAGGACTGGATGGACAAAGGGGTCTGGTCCATTGTACACGTTATGGATGGGGATGTTTATTTATGATGATTTTTGTGTGAAATATAATATTATTTGTACTCCGATATTATAGGTATCTTTGTTGAAAGCTGGTTTGGTTCAGTTGATTAAAGGTGCATTGTGTTATTCACCTATGATACCAATATTAGATCATCTAATCATCTCTGGTATTAATTTTTCAGAGCAGAGCTGTAATAATAAGCTTTTAATAACATTAGTAAATACACAGATTTTCTCTTCCAAAGTGAAGAAGAGAGCATGTTTATTTCTAAGGAAAGCTTGGAGCCTCCTCAACTTAAGAGTATCATTCATATCATCAAAATGTTATAAACGTAATAATTAACCATGTTTTTACTACAAATAAAACCAAACAACTGTGGTTACTATTAAAACATGGTGACCACAAATGAACCATGGTTTTGCAACACTAACCATAGTTTAACCGTGGTATTTGTAGGAAAGTTGGTTATACAAATAATCAATACGCCAAAAAACACGGTTACTAATCTTTCACTACAATAAAACCATGGTACTTAAAATATAAGTCACCTTTGTTTAAAACACGTTCAGCTGCTGGATTTGAGATATTAACACATATTCTACTCGCTTCTCTGTAGAACTTAAATCATTTAAACCGTCCGTCAGAGAAAGCATTTCAGAAAGTCATAAAACACAATATGATGTAAATTCACATAACCGACCTGAAACATGTTAATCACGCGCCGGCAGAAAGAAAACACTGCTCTACTTCCGCCGCATGACGCACTTCCGCCCCCTGCTGGACTGGAGCAAACTTCGCTGATAGTGACTTCAGTTTAATGATGAACATGAGCGGCATTGACAGACACAGCATGATTGTAGAACAGGTACTACAACAATAACAGACATTATGATTAGTTAACCCGTTTTTCATTACAAGAAATATAAATATATAGCCGATACTGACAGAATTGCACAGCTGTAAGATAATTTATGTGAAATTGCTGGTGTTAGTGATAGTCAAGCACTGTGACTCACATCCGGGACATATTTCACCTGAAATTAAAAACAAATGTGTAAAGCAAGACTAATTTAAGCGCGTTTTGATGGATTCGTGACAATAACTGTCCTCTCTTAAGCCCCGCCTTAAATCCGTTAATGACCGTTATATCCTGAGAGCAGCTCTTCTAACATAACTCTGTTCCAGCCTGCTTTAAAATATTATAACAGTACATTAATATATGTGGGAAATTTAATCACAGTAATGTCACAATGCAAAATGGCTTCATTTACTTGCAACATGGACATTTTTGACAGATTCATGAGAATCGCTGAAGTAAATTTCTGACAAACAGCTTCTGATCTTCTGTATCATTCATGCTGATATTCTGCACAACTGTGAGTACAATATTCACACTATATATAGTTTAAGTTATTGAACGGTGCACACAGCGGGGAGGAACGAGGAAACACGGATAAACTCAAAATACAGTCTTTAATAAAATACAAACGGGGCAAGACAAGGCAGGGCAGACACACAGGAACACCGGGAGTAACGAGTAGACCAGACAAAACTTACTGAACAGACAGGAACTTAAATACAAGGGTAAATTAACTACACACAACTGAACAGAATCATAATTAACTAAACAAGAAAAGGAAAAAGACCATATAAGGAAACATGAGGGAAAACCTAGAACATGGGGAGCACAAGACAGAAAACATAACACAAGACAGACAGTTATTGAACGGTTTTATTAACAGTTAATGTTGAGTAAAATTAGACTTTAACCAATAGTTTATATGCTTTTGCTCCATAAATGAACATATTTCCAAGGTATATGAGAAAAATAACACAACTCACTCTCTGGTCTGTGATACTGTTCAAACAGTGAAATCACTCAGTCAGTACGTTTACATGGACATCACCAATCTAATTATTTACCTTATTCTAAAGACAATATTATGATTAATGTGTTTTCATGAGTTGCTTTTAGAATATTCCGTTCATGTTCCCGTTTACATGTTATAGTGTAGTGCCACCGACGTCCCCTCCAGAATTGAACATATCAACATATAGTTTGTCTTCGTTATGATGCCATATACAGTTTTGGGTGTTTCATTTTTAATTTTATGAAAGCTTCAAGTGCAGTTAATTATTTGTCATGCTATACGTGCAAACAGATGACAGCGTTGTTGAAGCTATGCTCTTTTGTTTGCCGTCAAACGGTTGACCGCTGCCGTGTGTATCCTGACGCAAAATTCGGTGAAAAGTCCTACACAACGGTAATAGTGTGATTAAAGCGTGTGCATGTCTATACTGCATTTTAATAATGCGACTAAAATAGGAATACACAACATCTTAATTCGATTAGTGTTTACTTCGAGTATGACTTTAGCCGGATTAAGGTAATCAAAAATCAAGACAAAATTTAAGACAAAAAAAAGAGTTTTGTCTTAAAGGGATAGTTCACCCAAAAATTAAAATTCTGTCATCATTTACTCATCCTCAAGTAGTTCCAAACCTGTATGAATGTGTTTGTTCTGCTGAACACAAAGGAAGATATTCTGAAGAAAGTTTGTAACCAGGTTGTTTTGGGGCACCATTGACTTCCATAGTAGGAAAAAAAATACTATAGAAGTCAATGGTGCCCCAGAACTGCTCTGTTTCCCTCATTCTTCAGAATATCTTCCTTTGTGTTCAGAACAAACACATTCATACAGGTTTGGAACTACTTGAGGATGAGTAAATGATGACAGGATTTTCATTTTTGGGTGAACTATCCCTTTAATCGTGTTAAAATCAGAATAGTGTTGTCCATGTAAACGTACGGACTGATGCTGGACTAAATATCCACATTATGAACGCTGCTCAGAAATCCAACTTTTGTGAAAAATGTCAGATTTCATGTCAGATTGTCTTAAATTGAAATCATCATCTGTATGATGTTACTGTAATATCATGGCATGAATTATCAACTGCCGAAATAAAGCCTTTATTGACAGACCAAGACACAAGGTCACTCTGATGATTCTGGAGCAGTTTGTTCTGTAGCGTGTTTGCTCTGGTGGGTCTGAAAACTACCTAAATAAGCGAATCTCTCGCCGCAGATGGAGCAGGAGTAAAGTTTCTCTCCTGTATGAACTCGCTGATGGACCTTCAGGACGTCTGATCGAGCAAACGTCTTGTCACATTGAGAGCATTTGAAAGGTCTTTCTCCGCTATGAATCTTCTGATGCATTACTAAGTTAGTGCGGTACCTGAAACTCTTCCCACAGATGCTGCAGTGATACGGTTTTTCTCCAGTGTGGACTCTCTTATGGTCTCTGAAATGAGTTGGATCAGAAAAGCTCTTCCCGCAGTGGGAGCACAGATACGGTTTCTCTCCGGTGTGAGTCCTCTCGTGACAAATCAGATGAGAAATCTGCCGGAATCGTTTCTCGCAGTGTTTGCACTGAAACGGTTTCTCACCTGAGTGTATTTTCTGGTGTGACTTTAGACCGTCTAAGTTTGTGAAGGCTTTCCCACATTCACTGCACTGGTACGGCCTCTCATTGGTGTGAACACGCACATGTTTCTTCAGATGAGGTCCATGGCTGAAGCTCTTCTCGCAGTGAGGGCACTTGTAAGGTCTTTCTCCCGTGTGGATTCGCTTATGAACATCAAGATTTCCTTTGGTGCTGAAATACTTGTCACATTGACTGCAGTGGAAAGACTTTTTGTTGTGTGTCTTTATATGAGCTTTCATATTATAAAGAGTGGTGAAAAAATCCTTCCCGCACTTTTCACAGTGAAACTCCTTCTTCACGCTGTGCTCTTCTGAATGAAGTCTCCTCTCTTCTGTGGTAGGAAAGCTGATGTTGCATATCTTACAGGTGAAGTCTTTCTGTTCTGTGTGTGTTCTCTCGTGTCTCGCTAAATGACCCTCTGATCTCAATGTTTTTCCACAGGTGATGCAGGAGAAACTCTTCAGCTGCTCTTTTGAGGATGGGGCTGTTTCTTCATCTCCATCAGAAGATGAACCACCATTGACATCTGAAAGGAACAAAACCTTAATAAAATAACTTTAAAATGGTCTTGAATTAAGTTAGAGAATATCCACTTTAATCCAGACTTTTTCCCACTACTCTTCTGGCACGATCATTTATTAACAAAATATGCATCCAGGTCAAATCAACAATAATAAAAAGAAACTGCTGTTTTTTGCTGCTTGGTTTGAAATAAATAAAGCACGTCTGCATAATGTTGTTATTTTTACAGTTAATTAAAGGGTGCACCTTTAACAAAGCAATTTTTGCCAAACGATGTTGAGAGTTGAATGCATCAAAACAAACATACCCCGACAGGACCTCGCCCCTATTTTGATATCTCCGCCCCACACGTGCGTACACAACCCTGGCATAACGACGATCGCGGAAACAAGCGAAGATGACACACAAGCATATTCAAACAAAAGCCCTTCTAACATTTGCCATTACGTTCCCAAATAATCTGCACCATCAGTCGATATGAACCTGATCCTGCAGAGCCTCTGCTGACATTCAAGTGTCACGAAAACAAGGAAAAGTCATAAAAGGAAGAAACACACCTGGAGGAATGAAATCTTCATCATCATTCCCATTATTCTCATTATTCTCATCATCCTCCTCTTCCTCATGACTCTGTTGTTGTTGCTCTGCGGTGGTTTCTTCTTCTCTGCTCTCTATCAGGTTCCTGCAGTCCACCAGTTTGACGGAGCACATCTTCAGCGGCGTCTGCAGCATCTGCTGTTCTCCAGCGTTACAGTCAGAGGTTTGATCAGTGGATTCATGATCCTGAGCGTCAGTATAACAGAGTAAAGTGAGGCTGAGCTCTGAGTCCTGTGTGTCTCTGTATCTGTGATCTCTGACGCTCCAGACTGAATCCTGAGCTTCTGTCCCATCAGCCACACGCACTGAACCCTTCTCCACATCCTGACAAACACAATCAGCTCATCAATACAGAATCAGACAATAATTTGTAGTTATTTTGTTTGTGAATCAGCTTAGGAACTTAATTATACATTAAAAGACAGTCATTTCATCAGACAAACCAACAATGATTGACGTGAAGGATGAAATGAAGATCTGCACAAACCTCTCTGTTCAGTTCGTCTCCTCTTTCTCTCAGCTTTGCCTCCAGTGAAGACACCTCTTTCTTCAGTCGACAGATTTCTGTGATGAAATCCTCAATATCCAGCATGGACAGATCAGTTCCTACTGATTTACAGCAGACCACATCCACCTGCGCTTTCATGATCAACATCTGAACACAAACACATCAGGATAATTACAAGGCAAGGCAAGGAAAGGCAAGGTTGTTAATTTTTTTTATTTTAAATTTATTTAGATTTACCTATTGACTCATAGGCTACCATGCACTTTTCTATAAAAGAATAAAGTGTCATCAGCATGAGATAGTGGTAGATAAAAATAGCACGATAAATCACACTTTAGCAGTTGTAGCTTTTATGTGTGCTGAAAAAAGTGGAAGCGGCGAAAGAAGAAGGGATAAGAGCTTGAGGTAAGCAGTTTTATGTTTTAGCGCCATGTCGCGTTGATTTCATGTCGCAGTTTTATTGGCTGATCAGTAAACGTGGGTCGTAGCAACAAACCCTCTGTGCGATGATCATGCTATGCTTGATCATGCTTACAATGACCGTAAGCTATCTTTGGTCGCAAGACCGTGACAACGGCCATCTTACATTTACATTTATGCATTTAGCAGACGCTTTTATCCAAAGCGACTTACAGTGCATTCAGGCTATACATTTTTTTTTATCAGTATGTGTGTTCCCTGGGAATTGAACCCACAACCGTTTGCGCTGCTAACGCAATGCTCTACCACTGAGCCACAGGAACCAACTGTGAACCTCTATCACTGTACGACATAAGAGCACCGATTAGGAGCCACAGAAATCCCTACGACTGTTTCACGATGGGACAGCGAAAATTGTGCAGTGCGTCTCGGGCTTTAAGGCCGGTACACACCAAGCCGACTTCAAAGAACTAGCAGCGACAAAAGCAGACGGTGTTGCCGCCTTCACATCGGCAGCGTTGGACCAAAAAGACGTGCTTGAACAGACTACAACCGACTGCGCCGATATACGACACGTAAGCCGAGCTGAGCGATGACAGAAAGATCGAGATAGCGGATAAAAAAAACAAGAGGGAAACGTCTGCGGAACAAAAGAAGGCTCTACACCGGACGCCGCGTCGCCACAGCTAAAATCTGTCTACACTGGACGCGACAAAGCGACCGCTGAAAATCATTTGAAATTTGTGTCAATGCGTCATAAATATATCGCGGCAGCAGTTTACTGTTGGGGATTTGTTGTGTCGTGTCATGCATCCAGTGTAGACAGCATCACTGATTATAATGAGCTCTATACTATTTTGCCATGCCGCTCGTGTCCGGTGTAGACACGGTGTTACGATAAGGCAAGAAGTAGGACCCGTGTAACTATCGGATCAGCTTTCCAGCACCGGAGAGAACTCAAGGAGCGGGAGGCCTGCGATCGGATGCTGAGGTTGCTTTGTTTCTTCTCGATAGGTGAGTAACATTGGGTTTGCTTTGCTTCACAGAACTAATCGTTGCCTGGGATGCATACAGTATGTGTGGGGCGGAGCCATCAAAATGAATGAATGAGGCATTTATATAGCGCTTTATTGTGTATTGCTGTACACCCAAAGCTCTTTACAGTCATGAGGGGGGGGTCTCTCCTCAACCAAAAATAGGGGCGAGACCCTTTTGGGGTAGGGGCGTGTTTGTTTTGGTGATTTCAAATATCAACATTGGCTTCCAGAAATCACTTACCCCACCTTTAAGAGTGAATGGTTAAATATTTTATCCCCATTAACTTTGTTTAACTGCTGACCAAGCATGTCAACAAACTCTTTATATTAATATACATTGGTAAAGTTCATTGCCGTCATATAATGACACAATATAATAATGTCACTGATTCTTGGTCAAATCAGTTTAAGCTAGGTATAGTCTATATATTCATGGTTTTTGACAATATCTGGGACAATGGTAATAAAGATAAACTCTAAACATTAAAAAGTATTTGATAAAATGCTCCAGCTACAACTTTAATGGAAATGTTAATGGTACTGTGTTGAGCTAACTGAGACTTGTCCTTATTTGTAAGTCGCTTCGGATAAAAGCCTCTGCTAAATGTAAATATAACCTTTACATAACAAAAATGCTGAAATCTAGTAGTTTTACTAAGAAAAAATAACCTTATTAGAGACAAAAAAAAAGCGCTGAAGAAAACATAAAAATGTCATAAACGTGACTTATAACCCTTATGAAAATTAACCATGTTTTTACTACAAATAAAACCAAACTGTGGTTACTATTAAAACATGGTAACCACAAATGAACCATGGTTTTGCAACACTAACCATAGTTTAACCGTGGTATTTGTAGGAAAGTTGGTTATACAAATAATCAATACGCCAAAAAACACGGTTACTAATCTTTTACTACAATAAAACCATGGTTAATATAAGTCACCTTTGTTTGAAACACGTTCAGCTGCTGGATTTGAGATATTAAAACATATTCTACTCGCTTCTCTGTAAAACTTAAGAAAACATTTCAGAAAGTCATAAAACACAATATGATGTAAATGCACATAACCGACCTGAAATATGTTAATCACGCGCCGGCAGAAAGAAAACACTGCTCTACTTCCGCTGTGCGCTCTGCGCGCGTGCCGCAGCAACACATGACGCACTTCCGCCCCCTGCTGGACTGGAGCAAACTTCGCTGATAGTGACTTCAGTTTAATGATGAACATGAGCGGCATTGACAGACACAGCATGATTGTAGAACAGGTACTACAACAATAACAGACATTATGATTAGTTAACCCGTTTTTCATTACAAGAAATATAAATATATAGCCGATACTGACAGAATTGCACAGCTGTAAGATAATTTATGTGAAATTGCTGGTGTTAGTGATAGTCAAGCACTGTGACTCACATCCGGGACATATTTCACCTGAAAGTAAAAACAAATGTGTAAAGCAAGACTAATTTAAGCGCGTTTTGGTGGATTCGTGACAATAACCGTCCTCTCTTAAGCCCCGCCTTAAATCCGTTACTGACCGTTATATAGGTGGTTGTTATCATTTGAAACCATGGATTTACCTTCATTTGACTTTATTTTTGAGATATCACATCTCATATTTCATCATATATCATTTCCACACAATAAATTCTTTATTTTTTGGTTTTCGATCAGACATCTGGGACAATGGTAAAATAATACAGTTTATACAAGAAGGTTTAAATACTTTAATGTGATATTTACGTAACAAAAACATTTAAATATAGCTATTTTACTCACAAACTGCCAAAGACAGCAAAACAATGTTATAAACATGATTCTGCTTTCTGTAATAAATAATATTATAACCTTAATTTACGATGTTTACGTTCAGATGGATTTCAGATTTATTTCAGATAAATTATTTAAACTATTTTAAAAAAAAAACATGTTTTGATAAATCATATACACTAAGTTATGACTATGTGATAAAATATCAAAACTGTAAATTAAAAAAACGTATTTAATCCATATAAAATAAAAATTATAGACACTGTCATATTTATCAGAGGAAAAGTTTAAATTATTATTTAAACGTCATAAACGTGAAATTATCATCATAATTATAACAAAAATTAACAAATTTATGACATAAAAATCATAGGTAGGACAATGAAAGTCATAATTTCAACTTTAATCTCATAAATATTGCTTAGTATGACTATGTTATAATTATGAATTAGTATGTTCGATAATTTCAACTTTTATGGCATAGTAACATTTTGACTTAATGTCATAACGTCAACCTTTTCTCATTTTCGTGACGTGATAATTATGTAGTAAAATAATTCACAATAAAGACAATTTCACATTTTTAATTGGACAATTTTATTTAGTGTCAGCACTGGACAACAATTATTCAGATAGTGTGCTGATAAAAAGACTAATATTAATAATAAATACAAATTAGTACAAAAAAATACTATTCTTACTTGCCAAAATTCAGTGATCTTGTTGACCGTTGAAATTGTTGTGAAGAACTTAGCTTCATTTCTGACTACAATAAAAGTGAAGAGAAGAATTGACAATACAATAAACTTGAACATATTTGAGACTCATTGTAGCTTATAATGAAAATGTAAACTCCATCACTGGCCAAATGTTTTCTGGTAAGAATTTATCATTTAGAAATTTCTTGACTTATTTTCTAGCCATGTCTTGCCTTGACTTAACCAGTATGAGTTAGTGGACAGAGTTGGGAATATGTCCTGGCAACTAGGAATAAATTCAAACAGATGCAGTATAACAAGATGCAATCAGACTACATGTATTTTAGATGTGATATAAAGTTGATATGACAGCATGTTCTCATAGGAGGTCTGTGTTTTCCCCTCAGATGGCTTTTGTGTCTTTAGGGAAATTCATCTTAATTTACAATGTACTGTTTAACGTACATTAACAAACATGTTTCTTAGATCCATGTTTTCCTTAAAAATGACATGACATGTTCAAATCAAAATCTAATGTGAACATCCTTGATGGTTTGCTCTTCAGTAGATCTGATGTTTGAGGGGTAAACAAGCTGACACTTCACGACACTGTCTGTATTTGTGTCTACACAGTCATTTATTTGTTTTTATACATGTGTACTCTTGAAAAAAAATGAGGTGTTTTTCTTTGAAAACAAAATTGATTACTTTGAGTTGTTGACATCCCAAAAACCAATATAAGAATCATTGCAGTTCTGACACATTCACACACAAAGCTGGAGGACATGTGATCTGTAAATAGCTCTTTAGCTTTTCAGTAGAAGACGTTCAAGACCAAAACCCATCTAGGACAAACAGCACTTACACAATAACATACAACAAGAACAAACTATTATTTCTACAGAATTTACTGTGAATCCATCCCTCCCCCAACCTGACAAAATCTACAAAAACAGCAATTAAAGTAACATTTCTGAAGCTGGAAACCTCTTCTTTTGACTTATTTTACTTTAATTTGGTGGCGTAATCAGAGTAATACAGTGAGGATTTTAAACCAGGATGCGTTTCAAAAGAACATCATAGGCCTGCCTGTGTTTTCCATTTGCCTTACTGTGCTAACGATTAAGTAATCACTAGATCCATGTTGTCCTCTCAAAATACATGACATGTTAAAAAAAAAATGTAAGGTAATTGCTACACAACAGAGTGAAATATTAAAGCCCAGCTAACAGGGAACATTCTTTCAAAGTTATGAGCAAACATTCTTCCAGTATGTTTGTTCAAAGTTATCTGGTCCAACAAAAAACACTGCCAAGCATCGATGGTCGAAGGCCTGGCCCCACCGACTCGCGCTGTTGCACATTCACACGTCACTATTTGCAGGAGGCTACGGATCCAGTATGTTTTTCCACACATGTGTGGTGTAAACCAGTTCTGGATTATTGTCTTCTTCACAGCTGTAAAACCAGCAAACAACATTCTCTTTTGCATCGAACTAATACAGAGACCAGAATCATCATTAATAAGACACAAACTTGGGTTAACAGACCAATCAATTCGCAGTAATGATGACAAAACCAGGTTAACATGTGTCCATAGACTGATGACGACAGGACATTCCCAAAACATATGCAGAAAAGTGCCTGATGATGTAGTGTTACATATATGGCAGTTCAAATTTGACTGTAGTTTCATTTTAAATCTTTTGTAAGGAGTTATGTATGCTCTATGAATGACTTTGAAGTGAATAAGACGATGAGCCAGATTTTTAGATGTTAGGCTGATATTAGACCACACTCTCTCCCAGTCGACAGATAAATTAAGGTCAGATAATTCCCTATTCCAAATAGTTTTAATAGAAAGAGGTTTTGTAATACAATCAATAATTTTATTATATATTAAGGAAACCGATGGTCGACCAGCAGATGGTGCAATCCAGTCCCGCATAGGATGAGAGGAAATGGAAGAAGACCAAGGAACGCCATACGCTTTGAGAGCAGAACGTAATTGAAGAAAGACAAAATATGCGGATGCTGGTAGACAAAATTTGGTTCTTAATGTCTGAAATGAACAGAGGCCCTGGTTATCATATATATCACCGCACGTGTTCACACCTAAAGTAGACCAAGAGGGTTGGACAAATGGACGATTTCTGCATACAAAATTAAAATTGTGCCATAAAGGTGTACTGTAACAAAATTTGAAGGGTCCTCCTATCCGACGTTCAACCGTTTTCCAGATTTTAATAGAGTTAGCCACAACCGGACCAAATTTATAATTATCCACTTTTTTTCCTGTGCCAGTAAATAAAATATCTTGAAGTCTATTTGGTTTAACCTTGTCAGCTTCAATCACCCTCCATGAAACTGTAGATTGAGGATCAACCCAATTATTAAGAGCCTTATGCTGGAACGACCAATAATATAATTCAAAATTTGGTACAGCCAGTCCTCCTGCGCTATTAGGATGTTGTAATGTGGTAAGTTTAATTCTGGGGCATTTATCATTCCAGATAAATTTAGAAATTATGGAGTTGATCTCCTTAAAGTAACCTGGAGGGGGAGAAAGTGGTAGCATAGAGAAAAAAAATTTAATCGAGGTAACAAATTCATCTTAACAGTGGAGATTCTTCCTTGGAGAGAGACTTTAAGATTCTTCCATCTTTGAATGTCATTTTTGACCTTAACTAAAATGTTATTAAAATTGTCTCTGGCAATCTTATGAATATGGTAATGCCCAAATAGATGAAAGATTCCTTAATAGGGATAAATGAGGGAATAGAAGAATTAACCTTAACATTGTTAATTGGCATTAAAGCAGATTTGCTCCAATTTATTTTATATCCTGATAGGCTACTAAAATTATCAAATTCCTTAATTACACTAGAGACTGAAACATCAAAGTGGTCTAAATATAGAATAATATCATCAGCGTATAATGAAATACTATGATTATGACCATGAATCTTAATCGATACTTCAGATTTCCTGATGGCTTGTGCTAAGGGTTCAAGAGATAGACAAAACAATAAGGGGGAAAGTGGACACCCCTGCCTCGTTCCCCGCTGTAAAGGGAATGAGGGGGAAATAATATTACCAGTTATGACTGATGCTGCAGGTGAGTGGTATAATGTCTTAATCATAGAAATGAAGTGTTCACCGAAGCCGAAACATTGCAGAACTGCCCACATATAATTCCACTCTAGCCTGTCAAAGGCTTTTTCTGCATCAAGTGAAAAGACCGCACAAGGGGTTGGGTGGGAGTCCGCAAAGTCAAGAATATGAAGGAGTCGACGCATATTGTCAGATGTATTGCGCCCCTTGATGAAACCAGTTTGTTCCTCCTTGATCAGACTATGAATTACCTTCTCCATACAAGAAGCAAAAACTTTAGCATAGATTTTTAGATCACATGGGATAAGCGAAATCGGTCTGTAGCTGGAACAATCTAATGGATCTTTCCCTTTTTTAAGAAGTAATGAAATCAGTGATGTTTTTTGATCTCTATGAAATACCCCATGTTCAATTGCAAAATTAAATGAGTTAAGCATAAGTATCCCTACCAAATCCCAAATTTCTAAATATAATTCAGGGGGAGACCATCTAGACCCGGCGATTTGCCCTTTTGAAGGCTTTTTAGAGCGACGTGGAGTTCCTCCAAACTTAATGGGGCCTCCAAAGATTCTTTATCCATCTGTGAGATCTGAGGCAGTTCCAATTTATCTAAATACTGCTTACAAATTGGTTCATCAAAATCTGTTTCGGCTTTATATAGATTTGTGTAAAAACCTTTAAATATGTCATTAATTGCCACAGGGTTCGTGGTGACCTGATCATCCGATGATTTTATTGCGCTAATATATGCCTTAGACTCGCATTCTTTCAGCCTAAGGGCCAATAAATGACTAGGTCTCTCTGATTCAAAATAATATTTTTGTCTAGTCCTATGTAAAATAAATTCTGCCTTTGAGTGTGAAAGTAAATCATATTCTTCTTTTAAAGAGGACAGCTGTGTAGCCTGTTGCTCAGTAAAACATTGTTTTTGTAGGTTTTGTAATGATTGGATTTTATTTTTTAATTGTGTAAACTGGTGAGTTTTCGCTTTGGCAAGAGTAGAAGAGAAAGATATACAGAAACCTTGTATAGCACACTTAGTTGTTTCCCACAGTATTTGAGGATCCACATCAGAGGGCATATTAATTTCAAGAAATTCCTTAATATATTCTTTTATAGAAGTAATGAAAGTCTGATTACTTAATAATGATATGTTAAAGCGCCATCTAGGGGACTTGGCTTTGACATCGGAAAGAGGAACACTGCACAACACAGCAGAATGATCAGATAATAAAATTGGTAATATAGAGATGGAGGAATTAGACGAAATTAAAGATGGGCTGAGAAATATGTAGTCTATCCTAGAGAAAGTCTTGTCTATTAGAAAAAAAAGTGAAGTCCTTAGATTTAGTATTCTGAATTCTCCAAAGATCGATTAAGTTGAGCTCAGTGATAAATTTATTCAATAATTTAGAGGATGGATTGGCTGTTGTATCAGATTGAGATTTATCTAAAGCAGGATTTATGACAGCATTAAAATCACCACCCACCACTAGATGGCAATCAATCTCCTCAAGTAGAGTTTTGGAAATCTGTGTAAGGAATGCACTGTCTGTCTCATTTGGATCATAAATAGAGACCAATGCTAACCTATTATTATATATTTTGCATCGGATAAAAACAAATCTACCCTTCTCATCACTACCAAGGTGTTCAATTGTTAAATTTAACTTCCGGTTAACAAGGATAAGCACCCCCTTAGTTTTATTTTGAGCGCAGGAGAAAGCTGCTAATTTGTAATACTTATTCTGGAAACGTGCCACGTCAGATTGTTTTAAATGTGTCTCTTGAATTAGGGCACAGGAAATAAATTTACGGTGTAAATATTCTAACACATGGGTTCGTTTAACAGCAGAATTTAAACCATTCACATTCAGTGATAAAATATTTAGAGTATGCATTGAATATTCATAATCCCAAGATTGTACTCAATAAATGAAAAAAAGCAGAAGCACTTCCATTCTGTAAATAACATGTAAACGCTGATGTGCATTTTAGATACCAAACCTCCTAGATGAAAAATCCCTTTAGAAATAAGGTAAAATAAATAAAAGTATAAATGTCTGCTGTAAAAAACAAAAACAACATAAAAACATGAACAACCGACAACCATAAACAAGGAACAACTCAGACCGCACATTATCGAGAACATAGGTCTGACTGAGCAACAAAAAATAGTGATGGTTCGTGACCGATCCACTCCAACGCAAGACATTTTTCCCCAGAAAGGGTCACACAGCCAAAAAAATAAATGTTTTAATTAAACCTACTCTCCATTAGTCCCCTCCAAAAAAGAAAAAAGGAGTGTCAGTCTTACCAGCAAAGAGATCGTTGTACCGGATACATAGGGACAATATCCCAGTAGGAGAGAGGAGAGAAGAAAAAGCAAAAAATAGGTTTAGCAAGCGTCCATGTCTATCCTCCCATCATCCCCTCCTGGGAAGCTAGGACCATGTCCATCCCGGCCATCAAGCTCCTCCCGCCGGGCCGGAGAGACAGTGGCCGCTGTTCCCCCGCCCCTCCCCGCAGAGCCGCGACATACGTCTGCTGCTGAGACAGGGAGCTGATAAAATCCTCCGCTTTCTGAGGGGAATCGAAGCTTTTCTGCTCACCCTTGTGCCATAGTTTGATTACCGCCGGATAGATGAAGAAGGGCTGTAGACCAAGCGCTGTCATCTTCTTCAAAACCGAACCAAATGCCTTTCTCCTGATCGCTGTAGCTGGACTAAAGTCGGGAAAAAAATAGCAGTGTGACGTTGTTCTGTGCGCATTTCACCGGATAAGCCTGCCGAGGACCCTTCAGGATATCTGATCTGTCATGCCATCTCAGTACACGGAAGATGAGCGTGCGCGGCCGATCGGAGCCCCTCCCCCCGTCATACACGCGATGCGCCCGATCAATCTCAATGTCACGGACCCTCAAGGAAGGAATCCACTTGGAAAGATTAACTCTGAGGAAACCAGCTGCATCGGGACCCTCCGCACCCTCTGGTAGCCCCACCAGTCTTACGTTGTTCCTCCTGCACCAGTCCTCCATATCTGTCATCTTCTCGGTGAGTCACTCCAGTTGATTTCTTAAGTCCGTGACTGTCCTCCTATCCTCACGCGCAGCTGCCTGAATGGAATCAACCCGGTCACGTGTCTGCTTCGCCTCGGTAGCTATGGCCTCAAAGTCCTCTCTTAGCTCTTTAACAGACTTGTTGGTCGCTTGTATGTCCTCACGCAGTTCGTGCAATGCTGGAATCAGCATAGAGTCCATCGCATCTCTTACTGCCAAATTCACAACCGAATTCAAAGTGCTTTGGTGCTCTTTAAATGCTAGTTTAATGCGGTTAGCAATAGCATTGTCGAGGTCTTCTATGGAGATGGCTGAATCTCTGAATTTTTTCTTCATTGGCGGTTGCTCAATCGCTCTTTTCCGATTCCCTTTGTCTGCCTTAGCACTCATGATGGGTCCAATGCAGAGTGGTTCAGATTTTACTGACAGGATCATACAATATGTGGCAAAGTGAGCAGAGCGAAAGACTAAGGGTGAATCCCATTTCTCTGTCTTACCCCTTCCCCTTAGTTTTGCGCGTTCACGTGAGAGTAAGGGCTATCCCAATTCTCATTTTGATCGAGGGGTAGGGCTAAGGGGAAGTGGTAGATACCCCTTAAAACCAAGCATTTTCGCGAGCTTACTTGAAACCAAGGGGTACCCAGAACACACTGCGCAACCGGCAACAATGTCGGCCAGATCATCCAGAGTCCCATTTTCGGCTTAAATAATTGATTTAAAGATTACGACAGTCTTGTTTTGTACTCTACACAGTCCTGTACATATATATTTGCAACTATGTTCTTAATTGAAACGTTTTAAAAAATCGCTAGTTTGCTACGCTAACGTTACATTGCTGATTTGCACAACAATCGCAAAAACATCACTAATAAAACCCACGCGATCGACACACACACACTTGCAGACGGCATCTTGGAAGTTTGTGATCAACACTTGTCGCCTCTGGTGACGTAGCAGCTAGCTAGAGACGATGTACGATGACGTAACCGTAACCAAGTGGTGTCTCATTTCATAGGGGTATGTTTTCACCCCTAGCGCTTACCACTCGGTTTCGAGGGACAAGGGCTAGGCGTAAGACGAAGGGGTAGGGGAAGGGGTAAGACAGAGAAATGGGATTCACCCTAAGCCTGCATCGCCGTCGAAGGGTCACGTGACCCCCCAAGAATTGTTTGTTGAAAGCCAACTGACAATTCCAGAGACCCATAGAAAAAAAGAGGGGTAGAAGAGGTGCAGATTGAATGTAGGTTAGCGATATCGCATTGCTTTCTGCATTTGATGATACAGTGTTAATGCAAGACAACCAGAATGTATTGGAAACATGTGATATAGGTGGGAAATAGAGGATAGAAAGGGAAAATAGAAAATTAATACTTAAGTGTATTGTCAGTATCTTTGCTTGGTTAAAGTCACACAGGTCTTTATACTCGTAGGTCTTCACACAAATAATAAATATATACTCAGCTAATTGACAATAGACTGAAAACAGATGTTCACTCCTTCCCAATTAACACACCTAAAAGCCTATAGCAAGGGGAAATGGCTCAAATCGAAACAAATGCTTGCCACTTAAGTGCAGGAAGCAAGCAATAGAAATAGCAAAAGCTTCTTCTAAGCTGACGACTGTTATTCTAATTACAAATAAGTGCAATCAAAATAACAATTAAAACGAAAGAAGAAAAGTATAAAAAAAAAACAAAAAAACTGGACTTTTTCTCTTTCTGTCTCATGTAGCTGATGGTGTTTTTGGTGGCTCTTCTCCCAGTTGTATTGGGCAGTGAATGCAATTCCATGCCATTCGACTGTTCTGAAATTTATAACTCAGGACAAACGTTCAGTGGGATTTATGCAATTTATCCAGCAGGTGACATTGTCTGGGTTTACTGTGAGATGATCTCAGATGGGAACAATGAAGACAAGGGTGGATGGACGGTATGAATGTGACTTTAGATCATTAAACACACATTAGCACGTTCATTATAAATCATATATTCTGTATAAACCCATCACAGGTGATTCAGAGGAGAATGGATGGCAGTGTGAATTTCTATCAGCCGTGGGATCAGTACAAGAGAGGATTTGGGAATGTGGAGAGTGAATACTGGCTGGGTAAGATCTCACAGTGTGTGTGTGTGTGTGTGTGTGTGTGTGTGTGTGTGTGAGAGAGTGTGTGTGAGAGTGTGTGTGAATGTTCAAGTCCAGTGTTTGGTTGAACGTGTTCTCCATGTGTGTTTGTGTGGATGTTCATGTCCAGTGTTTGGTTGAACGTGTTCTTCATGTGTGTTTGTGTGGATGTTCATGTCCAGTGTTTGGTTGAACGTGTTCTTCATGTGTGTTTGTGTGGATGTTCATGTCCAGTGTTTGGTTGAACGTGTTCTTCATGTGTGTTTGTGTGGATGTTCATGTCCAGTGTTTGGTTGAACGCGTTCTTCATGTGTGTGTTTGTGTGGATGTTCATGTCCAGTGTTTGGTTGAACGTGTTCTTCATGTGTGTGTGTGTTTGTGTGGATGTTCATGTCCAGTGTTTGGTTGAACGTGTTCTTCATGTGTGTTTGTGTGGATGTTCATGTCCAGTGTTTGGTTGAACATGTTCTTTATGTGTGTGTTTGATCAGGGCTGGAGAACATGTATCAGCTGACACAAAAGAGGAAGTACATGCTGAGAGTGGATCTGGAGGACTTCCCCGGAAGGAAAGATTTTGCTCTGTTCTCATCCTTCTCTGTTGGTTCTGAAGCTAATGGGTATAAACTGCTTGTTTCAGGATTCAAGGCTGGAGGAGCTGGTAGGACACTTTCATTCATACTCGTTTCTTCACAATTATCAATTGAGTAAATGTACACTTGTTCATGCACTTTTGATTGTTTTTTCTTGACGTCACATACAGTGAAATATTCTTCATGTCCACATCATAGCAAATGTTACATGTTTGTCTTTTTCTTCAAAATAACATTGCATAAAATGTATACATTTTTCAAATATAAATTAAATAATGAAGAACGAGAGCCTGTTACAAATTATGTTAGTGCTTTAACTGATGCTCCTCATCTCTGCAGGCGACTCTTTGACCGAACACAGCAATCAGAAGTTCTCCACCTTTGACAGGGATCAAGACTCCAATGCAACTAACTGTGCCAAACAGTATCTCGGGGGATTTTGGTACAAAACCTGTCATGCAGCAAACCCCAATGGTGTGTATTTATGGGGTGATGATTCCAGCCATTATGCTATTGGAAATATATGGAAGACCTGGAAGAACAATTTCAGTGTTGGTATGAAATCCATCATCATGAAGATCAGACATGTATCTTAGACCTTTGAAGAAACAGTGTTTTTCAAAAACAAAGTACAAAACAATCAAATTAATGTTTAAGGGTTTCCTTTCCTCTGTAAACTGTGTAACTTAGTAAATATGTTGCGTTGTGTACTTTCATCAATTATTTATTTATGTTTCTGGGGTCAATTTCTTTCAAATTTACAATGGAAACAAATCAAGAATACACTTCAATAAACTGCAGCAATGAAAGGCATTATGTGTTGTTGTAGATTTTTCTCCACAATAGACAGCAGAAACAGTAAATTAAGAATTCAGTTCAACTGCTCATAAACTGAAAACCTTCCCTATAAATACAACACTTGAAATTATAACAAAGTATTCAGAGAAAGCATAAATCGCTGTACACCCTGTAGTGGAAGTGTCATGTGCCCAGAAATAATTCTGACTAAAAGGCAGCTGCTCACTTATTTTCAGGGTTTCAAATATTAATATGCTTAAGAACAATAAGTTGCATTGTACGATCAAATCATTAGCTACAAGCGTGGCTTGCTCCAAGATAGTCTTCAGCAAGACATTACAGTGACTTTATTTTAATGCAGTGTCTGCTTGCATTCTATTATCCTGTAAAATTATTGCTACATTGCTGTCTGATTTAACTGTACATATGCTGCTCTTTATATTAATTGTGAACAAATTAAAATTCACAACATAGAAATGCTATTGCAGCACGTGTCAAATAATATGCACTTGCTGCTAATATTAACATTAGGCCAGTAGGTTCGGCTATGGAGATGTAAATTAAACCACTTTAGTTTTGTAAGGAAATAAATTTGTATTTAAAATAAATGGCTTCCTTTTAAGAAAAAAAATAAATAAATAAATAAAGCAGGTTTTCCACAGCATCAGTGCGAGTATTAAATCCCAATAGCTGTCAGGGAATGAGAATTCAGAATCCAGTTGCAAATGAAGTGCAGTTTATTTACAACAACAGTGAAAATAAAGCAAGGTGAGTGGTCAGATGTAATCATGCAGATGAGCAGGGGCCTGTACCATGATGGTAGATGAACAAATTCAGAGTTACAGGATTAGTTTCGAGTTGACAAAACCAAACCACTACAATCCGGCTTTGTCAACTCAGGCTTCGATCCTGAGTTTGTGGAGCACATGCACAAGAATGTGTGACATCACTGACGAACAGCCAATCACGAGCCTTGGTTAAAGGTTAAAGATTTTGCTAAAGGTTAAGAGATTGAAGAATATGATTAATTTAAATGCATTTACAATGAAAAAGTACTTGTTCGTGAAAGAGGACAAATAAAAGAAATGATCTTGCTTCATCAGTGCAGTCACAAGTGAAACTTAAGTTAGATTATATAGTTGATAATGTATAGCGATAGAGACTCGAACATGTAAGGTCACAGTCATTTTTAAAGCGTTATATATTGATTCTACAGCTTATTTATATTACATACAATCTGTATATATTAACATTCATTTACAATAAATTATTTATAATAACTGTTAAACTAAAATTGCTTGTGTGTAATGGATTAATAATAATAATAAAATTAATTATATAAATCATAAAATAACTAACTAGGTAATTATCATTAAAACCAGACAATTTTTTTTAGTACTACTGACCTTTAATTTGGAGCAAGAGAAACCGGGGGAGCGACTTTTTTTGTGTCAGATTCAGATGTGTCACTTTGCTCACATCTGATTGGTCCAATTTCAGTTTGATATCTGTAACCCAGAACATAACCCGCCCCGGAGCAGGTTAGCTGTGCAGTGTAAGTTACTATGGCAATGAATGCAGCTAAAAGCCAAGCCACTTTCATGGTACCTAAAACCCAGGATTGGTGCAAAATAAGCTGTAATTTACCTGGCTAGCCAGCTAATCCGGCTTCATGGTACCACCCAATACTATAACATTTAGTTAGAATACAACCTTATAACATTAAATGCTCAAGTATAACTTTTTACAACCTCAGTAAACTCAAACATCAAAAATAACCATTTGGTATTCAAACCATGTCAAAATAATTCAGGAAAAAAATGTATTCAATAGATTTCGTTGGATAAATTCAATAAAAAAAAAAATATTTGATTCAATACATTCAATAAATTCAAATGCAAAAATGTTTAACTCAAAAGTTTGTTTTAAATTTGATTTAGAACTAAAAAAAAAAGAAGAAGATTCAGTTCCTTGAATTTGACTCCTTAGATTCAGTTCAAGTAACTCAGTTCAGAAAAGTTTAGTTCAATCACTTCAATTCAAAGAATAAAGTTCAGCACAGTCAGTTCATTAGTCTTGGTTCGATTGAGTCTGAACCGATAGATTCACCAGGAAAAGATTCGATTCCACAGTTCTAGAAAACTCTGTACAGTACAAAAAAAAAAAAAAAAACATGAAGGAAAAAGCGGTTCCGTCTCCACAAAAAAAAAAATATTACTTTGAACAGTCTTTTGAAGAAGAGGGAAAACCTTGTTCTGTTTGTACAAAACTTAGATGAACAGATTTTTCCTACCCCGTTCCTGGGTTAGTTTGACTGTTTCACCTCAGTCAGCATTCGTGGGTTGGCTCGCCATATTGTGTCATCGTCTAATTGAAAGGAACGTTTTTCCAGCATGGAAAAAAACCTGATCTGCATATATTCAGGCAACAATAAGTTCATAAACATATCTGATTCACTGTTTCTAGTTCAATAACAAAAAATGCAATGTAATCAGTGACGTACATCCGAGTAAACGAGATGGAAGGAAGTTTGCGAGTGAAGGGCATAAAAACATTGGAGTGGAATGCAGCCTTACAAGAACTCAGCATCCACTCTCTTCTCTCTTGCGGGATACTCTTCTTCGGTGTTTGTTTGTTTACACTGGTTTTCAAACAACGGCACCACTCTAGCCTTTTTGTGCAACAGCAGCTGCTCCGGGCTGATCATAACTGGTGTGAATAGCCCCATAGGGATCTATTGTTTCGATTTAAAAGCATCATCGCACCGATCATTCACGCTGAATTTTGCATTCAGTGCGAAAAGGCCTTAATGTAGATTCTCAGAACAATGGTGAAATACAACAGAAGTATTTACATGAATCTGCATACAGACATACTTAAATATTTATTTAAAGTCATTTGGATAGTAAATCTGAAAAAAAAAAAATAATTCACTGACATTCAACTGCTTGCACAGAGACACTCGCAACTCGTGTGAAGTAATTTTTTTATCATTCACAATTTATGGACAGAAAGATCAAAAACTCTGGACAAAGATGAATCTCTCTAGTGCATGTATGTCAAATTCCTGTGTCTGCGCACACTATCAGATGCACTTTACTTTGAAAGGCTATGTGTTTAGCTGTATTCATACTCTAAGCCAGAAGCGCGCAACATCGATCCTGCGAGTTTTGCTTCAACTTTGATACAAACTCACCTGCCTGTAGCTTTCTAGTAACCTTTAGACCTTGATTAGTAGGTTCATGTGTGTCTGATTAGGGTAGGCGCTGAACTCTGCAGGACTATGGCACTCCAGGACCAATGTTGGCCATCCCTGACCAAAGCAACAGAAGTTAAGTATACTTTGGGATCTCAACGCTGCAATATTTTCTAGGATATATTTTTAATCTTCATGGTGATGGATTTCATGCTTACAGCATGATTCCCTTTCCAGGTGTACCAAGTAACACCAATGGCATAATGAGTATCATCTTCTCCCCATAAATACACGCCATTGGGGTTTGTAATGTGACAGTTATTGTACCAGAATGCCCCGAGATACTGTTTAGCACAATGATTTTCATTGGAGTCTTGATCTTTGTCAAAGGTGGAGAAATTCTGTCCATTGTGAATGGTCAAAGAGTCACCTGCAAAGAGAAGAAATATCATTAACAGGATTAAAATAATATATAACAGTCATATTCCTACTTGTTCAGCCAGTCAGGTTTCGCAATAAACATTGGATTTTCCTCTCCACAGGCTTCATTTTACCCAGATAATGCTATCAGAGCAACATATCCAACATATCACACTACTAACTGAAATAAGACAATTTCAGATATTAATGTCAAGTTTTCGTTTAAAGAATGAGACCTATAAATTATATTTATAAACTGAATGAATGGTATGAATCCAAACTGAGAACATGACAATTTTATTAAAGAAATAGAACAGAAAGCTTAAATTAAATTACAAGAACAGTTGAAAGTGCATTGTGTGTTTACGCCTGTGAATAAAGGTGTCTTACCTGCTCCGCCATCAGTAAATCCTGAAACATGCAGTTTATATCCAGCACATTCACAATCCACAGAAAAAGACAGGTACAGAGCAAAACCTTTCCTTTCTTCAAAGTCCTCCAGATCCACTCTCAGCATGTACTTCCCGTTCCGTGTCAGCTGATACATGTTCTCCAGCCCTGATCATACACACACACGAAGAACACGTTCAACCAAACACTGGACATGAACATCCACACACACACACAAACACACGCTGTGAGATCTTACCCAGCCAGTATTCACTCTCCACATTTCCAAATCCTCTCTTGTACTGATTCCACGGCTGATAGAAATTCACACTGCCGTCCATTCTCCTCTGAATCACCTGTGATAGGTTTATATAGAATATATGATTCATAATTAATGTTCTGTTGTGTGTTTAATGATCTAAAGCAGGGCAGGGCAACTTTGGTCCTAGAGGGCCACTGTACTGCAGAGTTTAGCTCCAGCCCTAATTAAACACCTGCTTGTAGCTTACTAGTGATCTTGAAGACACTGATTAGCTTTTTCAGGTGTGTTTGATTAGGATTGGAGCTAAACTCTGCAAGACAGTGGCCCTCCAGGACCGAAGTTGCCCAGCCCTGATCTAAAGCATTGGTCTCAAACTCAATTCCTGGAGGGCCACAGCTATGCACAGTTTTGCTCCAACCCCAATCAAACACACCTGATCCAGCTAATCAAGGTCTTCAGGATTACTAGAAACTTCCAAGCAGGTGTGAGTTGGAGATAAACTCCTCATTGAGTTTGAGACCACTGATCTAAAGTCACATTTGTACCGTCCATCCTCCATTGTCTTCATCGTTCCCATCTGAGATCATGTGACAGTAAACTGAGACAGGAGCGTCACCTGCTGGATAGATGGAGTAAATCCCACTGACTGTTTCTCCTGAGTTATAAATATCAGAGCAGTCCAATGGCATGAATTCACAGTCACTTCCCAATACAGCCAAGAGAAAAGCAGCCAAAAACACCATCAACTACACAAGACAGAGAGAGAAAGACATAAACATCAGACTAAAGAATTAAACAAAGAAGAAACAAGATTTTAGACCAGTGGTGCAGGGTTATGAATGAAACACATGAACTTACTGCCATCTTCTCAGTCTCTCATCAGTATATCACAGCAGAGATCTCTTTTATCTAGAAGAGTAAAAGAAACATCTTCATATGTCTATTTCTATTTTGTCGATTGATTAAAAATCCCAGAATGATCTGTGAGGTAAATGAAGAAGGAATCAGTAACTCTGTTTGTGTTCTTCTGTCTGACACAAGCACTCTTTATATATCTGTCAGATTCTCAGGCTCCTCCTCTGTCTTTATGACATGTTCAAGATGAAGTAAATGTATGTTAGAAAAGGAAAGTACATACAAACATTTTCATACCTTATTGCAAATTCCTTATTGTTGACAGTTAATGCTGACAGATCAAATGTTTTTTTTGTTGTTTGTTTTTTATTCTATAAACAGAAATAATGAGATTAATGATTATGCGGTATTATTTTATATGGTAATAAAACAGAATAAGGAAATTGAATCTGCACTGCTATGTTGCATGGTGTTTCTGACAGAATAAATGAATTCAGAAAATATCATGATTTTTAAATGTATTTTTTTTAAGAAAATGCATCTAGAGCTACAGTATGTCTCATATTCCCCTATAGGGCTTCACAGAGAATATGTAACTTAAAAAATATATATATATATTAGTAATAACTAATAGTTCATCAGTCACTGGAGGTGAAATGCTA
Source organism: Aspiorhynchus laticeps (assembly GCA_023376895.1). Taxonomy (NCBI): domain Eukaryota; kingdom Metazoa; phylum Chordata; class Actinopteri; order Cypriniformes; family Cyprinidae; genus Aspiorhynchus; species Aspiorhynchus laticeps. The sequence continues at coordinate 53,820,157 of CM041797.1, forward strand.
GTCTGTTCCCCGTGACAAACATCAGGACTTGATAATTTCAGCTGTACATTTAAATTTCAACATGTCATAAACATTGTATTGTGAGAAGGCAGCATGAAAGTAAGATAGCAATAACTAACAATCATTAACATATTTACTGTTATTCATTGAACTGTTTCCTTCTTATTAGCTTTATCTTTAGAGAAATGATCTCAAAGTTCTCAAAGCAAACACCTTTTATTAAGGTGCTGAAGTCCATATCAACGTATCAGAATGAAAAGCAAAAAGTTTACACGCTCATATTACTTTAAAATAAATCTGATGCAAGCTTTCATGTCTTCTTACTGAAAAGTTTGTAGACACTCAGGATTACAGGTGTCGACATGGATGAGATGCATATGGGATTAAACAGTTTGTCTCTAAAAACAATTATAGTAGGCTGTCAAGACCAGCAAACAGAAAAAATATTTAATTTCTGTAAGTTCACACTTTAACACGCAAAAAGTCAGTTCAAAACCATTGGAAGTCAAGCTGCAACCTTAGCCAAAAAGCGTAACAGCTAATGCTAATGTTCCACTTTGGCGATAAGCAGGGAAGGAGACCAGAGGCCTTTTTTTTGTTGTTGAATGGATGTCAATGGAGGAGAGGCTTCACTACACTGAATAAATTGCTTTTGTGAGGAAACAGCTTATCAAACGGGTCATGAAATATTTTTCTGAGGTCCACTTATAATGTTATCAAGATTTTTACATCAAAAAACATCATTTAGAAGTAATAAGCGATTTTCTGTCCTGTTTTTGACCCCCTTATCAGAACGCTCTGTTTGAATAGGCGTGGATTGTAGACTCGGAAGTAAACACCCACTGCTATGAGTGGCTAACAGTTGTGTAAGTTGGACCGTGTACATTCCTCACAGATGGATGCTGCTGTCAAAAATGGTCAAAAATGCATAAATACTCAGTACATATCAAACGATCTGTAATAACAGACAAAGCAATAGTGAGCACATAGTAAAAACAGTTACTCGCACTTGTGTTGCGACATTACTGTCGGATCCAATATAGTTGGCACTGCATCGTCTTTTAGTTTCAATCTTTCTGAAAATCCCGCATCGAATTGTGCCTTGTTTGTAAACGAATCTACGGTAAAATGTGAACAAAGAAACAAGTTCTTAATGTCTGGCACTTCATTAAAAATAAAGTTCAGCAAATAAAGTTTATAGTTTGTTTTCTGCATAGACCTGCATTTGCCTCTTGTTATTTACCTAGTATGTACACAAATTGGTTGGCGGGGCTAAACAGGCAGTGATGTAAAATTGGTTGGCGGGGCTAAACAGGCAGTGATGTAAAATTGGTTGGTGGGGCTAAACAGGCAGTGATGTAAAATCTATGGGTGGGCATAAACAGGCAGTGATGTAGAAGCAGGCATTGATCTTCTTCTGTGGAGGCGGTGCATATCCACACTATTACGTCATAAAGTGGCACGTAGTTGGCAGACTGGCTTCAGTATAAGCTGTTTTTAGACTAACAAGAAAGTTTTGAGTTATGACACTTACCGAATGTTTTTATAGTACACTGACTTCTTATATATCAAAAGATCAAGAGAATATAGATTTTTCAGTTTATGATCCCTTTAATGAATCAACAGCCTACCTTGAAAGCGACTGGAGAGCAGACAACTCTTAATGATTTTGAATTGCTCTCGTGGTACTTTGATGTCAAACGCTAATTGTTCTGAGCAGCGCCGATGCATCTCGAACAAGCCTAATCTCTATGGCCCTGTCCCAAATGGCACACTTCATGTGCATTTTCTGTCTTGAGGGCTTACAATGTCTGCTATGTGCGCATGTCTGTTAAGTCTAAGAGACTGTAGGGTATTCCATTTATCATTTTAGCTTTCAGAAGGGTGCTCACGAATGCCCCCTTTGCGGCCACTATGTGCCCTGGATGCACACTTCTGCTGAGCCCGCAAACTACTCAAATGACCTCTACCTGGCAGTCAAAACGGCATTACGTCACGAAAGTGCGGCCTTCTCAGAGAAAGGCCATGAGGGTTCAGGATGCCATTTGGGAGAGGTCCTATTTGTTCCAGGAGGGCTAGCAATAGCATACGTTCTTCATCATACATAAACTTAACTTGTGCAGCGATTGGTGGGAACAAACATACCTCTAGTAATAAGAAATAGTCAGAACTAGTCTGTTTGGGCTGAATAAAGCAAACTAGTATCTTAGCAGTAAAGTTTTGATGGATGACGATTTTAATGGAGGTAGACGATTACAGTGATATACAGGAGTCGTACATTAAGTACAAAATGTGCTCTCTGATTTGCATTAGCACATTTCAGAATGGCTGCATGTCTTGCAAGTGATTTTTAATGGACACTCACTGAAGAAATATGTTTTTATAGGAGCCTGTTTGGTATTGCAGCTCGACTTGTATAGTTACAGAACATGCTCTAAACAAATTGCTGTTGCACTGTATACATAAATTGTGAATTATGAAAATAAAAATAAAATAAAAAAGTTCTAATATACCTTGAAAAAAGTCTTGCAGAAAATTTAGTTTTGTGGGAGTTATCTTCAAACCTCCAAATTTGTTAATACAATGATCTATATTTAAAATGTTTCAAGTCTTAATATTTTTCCTTTTGTTATACTGGGATAAATCATACTGGGATGTATGCTAAAATTATTGGACATGGTGCCTTACCTAGAATTTGTTTTCACCAGCCACCACTGTCTGTCAGTAATTATTTCCTTTTTTTAACATTTACATATAGTCCCTCACAGAAATCTAGATTATGGCTTCTGAAGACTTACAGTAAAAAGCAGGAAGCTTTTATGAACTACATTTAAGGTCGTTTTTGTCTTCTATGGAGCAGTGGTGAAACTAACAACAGTGCGGATGGAGATGGAGATGGTTGATCTCTCACAGTATCTTTCAAGCATTTTTTTAAAAAAAGACTGAGATGAATACTTTCTATCTTACACTTGTACTCCATTAAATAATCATGAAACCCCGTGTTTCAACACTTGTTAGTTCTCACCACAGTTTTGAAATGTCTGGAAAAGTGGGCGTGGCAAGATGCAGAGTGCAGGGGTAACAGCTCTGGTAACTTGACTGTAACCCTGTTCCCTGAAAAAGCGGGAACGAGATGCTGCGTTTCAATAACGCTTATGAGAACATTCTTTGTTCGACCAGTTGTAAAGCATGTGTGTCAAACAAGCCAAGAATTGGCTTAAAGGGGCCATCGGATGCCCATTTTCCACAAGTTGATATGATTCTTTAGGGTCTTAATGAAAAGTCTATAACATACTTTGGTTAAAATTTCTCAATGGTAGTGTAAAACAACACAATTTGTACCCTGTCAGAAACAGCTCTGTTCACAGATACCAATTTTAGTGCATGTCCCTTTAAATGCCAATTGGCTCTGCTCACCCCGCCCATCTCTTCTATGGAAATGCCGCATCTGAGGGCATAACATCTAGTGGAGGGAGCCCTAGCACTTAGAATAGTCTATATTACATCAGCTGGAAGCCCAGCTTCTCTTAGATTGTTCCCCTCAGGGGCCAGACATGAAGCTTCCAGAGCTCTGCCTGGGGATGAAATACTGTCCCCTGTGCCTGAGGTAGGAGCTCTCTCAAGACAGGAATTGCCCACGGCGAGTCATCAAAGAGGGATATTACACCTGAGAACCACACTCTGGTCGGCCAACAGGGCGCTATCAGTAAGAGGCGAGACCCTTGTTGACGGACCTTGGCCAGGACCCCCAGGAGCAGAGTAATTGGGAGAAATGCATAAAGATGCAGTCTGGGACACATATGGGTGATTCAGGGGAGCTGGAGGAGTCAGACAGAAGTATAGGGGATATTGTGCTGTCTCCTGTGAAGCAAAGAGGTCCACCTCTGCTTTGTAAATTTTCCCAAAATTGCTTTGGGGTGGAGATTCCATTCCTCATGTTTCCCAGCTTGTCCGAACAGTGAGTCTGCCCCCACATACATATGCCCCAGAATGTAAATTGCCTTGATGGACAGGAACTTGCCCTGTGTCCAAAACAGAACCTAGCCTGTTCAGGCAGCGTGAATCCAGTCTGCACTGGTGATTTATGTAAGTGACTACCACAGTGTTGCCCCCATGCACTAGGACATGGTAGCTCCTTAACTGCTGGAAGATGTATATAAGGGCCCGAAATACAGACATCATTTCAAGGCAATTGATGTGCTAGAAGATGACCTCTCCAGATCCCTTGGGCTGGACGGTCATCTAACACCACACCCCAGCCCATAAGGGAAGCGTCTGTCATTAGCATCTTGCAACAACAACACGTGCCTAGAGTGGGACCCAAAGTCAGTAACCAGGGTCTGAACCACATAGAGAGGGTATGAAACCCTTAGCTCATAACCCTTATGGCTCTGGGGATTGGCCCTTAGATGAAATCCCCTGGCTCTGTGCCACAACTGCAATGGTCTCATGTGCAGTACGCCCAAAGTTTTCATGTGGATGCAGTCACCATGAGACCTAGAACTTTCAAAAATAATGTACAGTAATTTCTTGCCTTGCCTGAAATTCATCTGGGTGTTTAGAATCGATTCAGCATGTGCAGGAGACAGCTGTGCCCGAATTGCGATCAAGTCCTGTAGAAATATACTGTCCCCTGGGCAAGAAAGTTGTGAATTCTGCATCCGTGCATTGTGTTTATGTGTGGGGTGACAAAGCTAAGCTGAACGGAAGAACATGATACTGGTAAGCTTTGCCTCCGAAAGCAAACCTCAGGAAATTCCTGCGTTGTGGCAAAATTTCTACATGAAAATATCTGTCCTTGAAATCAATTGTTACTAACTAGTTCCCTGATTGGATTGGGTTCCAGGGAGAAACCCTTACTCTCCGTTGAAATTTTCCATGGCCCTTCCGGAGCGGACACACCCATTGTCCTGGGCATAGCCTCAGGACCTCTTTTTGGTTGTAATGTCCATTCTTAGGTTCAGCTCCCTGTTTGGCTGTTGAGTGCTATGAGCTGTTCCCCAGTCTTTACGAGGGAGCTCACCACACTCTTTCTTTGGGCTTCTCGCCTCAGAGGAGCTGGGCCGGGTTGGGGCTGGTTGGCCGACAGCCCCGACAATTGAGCAGTGAACAATTGAACAGTGAGGAAGAAACTTGTTGAAAGCTTCTTTGTGCCTCTTTGCCTCCCGGCGCTCAGATCTTTGAGAAGATCAGCCATGGTGTGCAGGGCAGAACCAGCCTGACCTGCTGCCTGCAACGCTTTCCCTACAAGTATAGATGTAGCTCTACATAGTTTGGTAGGGAGTGTTGGCTTTTTGAGTGATGATGCACCTCCAGGGGAGAGATAGCCCACTAGCGTCTCTTCCACCTGGGGCATCATCATGTAGCCCCGTGCCTTTGAATCCACGATAACCTAATAAATCGACATTGAGGGCACAAAAACATAGGATGAATATGGCTTATTCCATGAATGAGTTCTCTCATCATGGAGATCACCAAAGAAGGGCAGAGACCATCACTGAGGTCCCTCTCCCTGACCATGTGACAGAAACCTGTCATCTATTTTAGGATGTTTTGGGGGTCTCTTGCTCCTATGGCCAATCCATCTTCAATCTGGCAACTGCTCGAGTTACCACCTCGAGTATATGTTTTAAATATGTTTTATAATTGCGGGAGGAGCGCTCGAAGGTGGCACTCTCAATCTCCATCTCTACAGATGCAAGAGCTGCAGCGTCCTCTGCCTGATCTAAAGAAGTGTCAGGGCACGTTTCGGAAGCAGTTGCGAGAACCTCCTGATCTGGCAAGAGCACAAGAGAATGAGAGAAAGGGGAGGACCTGCCTCTTGAGCCTCTGCCAGATCAACACGTGATCTTAATAAGGGTGCAGTGGCTTGTTCTTCATGAAAGAAAGTGAACCTAATGCAATGCACGTGGAGAGGAAGTGAATTGCAGTGCTCACACTTGCCACCCTCGAATGCGAGAGCAGCGTGCTCTTACCCCTAACACTTTAAACAATACTCATGAGAGTCCTCTTCAGAGATGGGCCATGAACAAGGAGGCTCACATCTCATTGCAGATTCACTCGACATGATTAATAAGTTTTTTTTTAACTTTCACTTTCAACTTATTCTCTTTTAAATGATACTACTTTCAGCAGCGTGACACACACAAAGTGGTCTCTGAAGACACAGAAACCTGAAGGTGTGTCTGTTTCACATCTATTTATAACCTCTCAGGCGCACACATTCCAATGACGTCACAGAACGAGGATATTTAAGCCAATTCTTGGCATGTTTGATAAACATGCTTCACAACCTGCTGAATAAAGAATGTTCTCACAAGCATTATTGAAATGCATCATCGAGAGGTGCTTTTGATAGGGAACAGAACACAACGCAACAACTGCCTCATTCAATTATCATCAATTATCACAATACACATTTACCCTTTGATTATTTAATGTGTAAATAAATGCACAGCCGTTAGCATAATATGCATCGGAAAAATAAAGGAATACACTATTGCATTTTTAATAACTATTTTGAAACATTTATTTAAAAAAAAATGCTGTTTGATCAGTTACACTCACAGTATAGATGGATTGTGTTTGTTTCGAGACTCAGTGGCTATTGGGTAAAATAAGAACAATGAACTAAAGGAAAAGTACAACAACATCCCAACACCCTCAAACTCAGTAGTGGCTCCAGACTATAAATTTACATAGGATAGATTTTGAAGCACTAGCTTAAGCTATATAAATTAATATCATTCACGATTATGATTAACTGCCTGTATGTTTCACATTCTAATCTCTGAACATGCACACACACTATTGGTAGAGATCTATGGTCAGATTTACTAAACAGGACAATTTATCTTGAGACCACAATCCCATAAAATTGCAGATGGTGTGAAAAGTTCTGTAGTGATGTACTAACAATGTGCACATTAAAGAACACAGACACAGCTCATTTTGAAATGATTAACACAATCTTCCAAGAGCAGCACAAATTATTGTGGGGTTACAAACAAGCAGAGCCGGTGATAATCAGGTGTGGGTAATTTACTAACAACAACACACATACTTTTTGGGGGGCATTAAATAAGGGTGCAAATACCAGTAAATTGAAATAAACCTTAGTAAATTATCTTGCATGATTAATTTAAATAATCTCCTCCCATCAGTTTTTCACCTGAAAGGAAACTCCTAAGCATATGCAATAATGTCAGGTGCAAAAAATAACTGTGTCTGTGCCTTTTCATTGCTAATGTTTCACTGCATGCCTTTAGTCCTGACAGTAGTTGTTTTTAATATCAAAAGAAGGTTTGCACTGGTGCAAGCTAAAAAGTACATTTGGCCCCTAGTATCCTTGAATAATGCTATAGTGTTGTTTGATGGTCAGGTTCTAAGAACACACACATTAAATGTTATCTTAGAATTACACTTGTTAAAATGCTGATTTAGAATTTTACAAGATGTAGAGGAATTTGGGAGAGGAAAAGAATGCTATAGCTGATAAAATGTACATGTGTACCATAAATTTCAATGTTACTTTGGACAAAAGAATCTGCCAAATGAATGAAAGTAAATGTAATGTCAAACAAAAATGAAACAAACACAACAGATGTATTTACATAAACACGTCTGCATACAGACATAATGCTTTCAATGCTGTAGTTTATGAAATATTTATGAAGTAATTTGGACAGTAAATCTGGAAAAATAAGATTACTAAAAACTAAGAAAAATCACTGACATTTTACATTTTTTAAGTTGTTGTAAAATCACCTCCTGTTTACCTGCTTAAACAAATGGTTCAAAGTAATTTTTCATCATTCATAATTTCTGGAGAGAACGAGAGTAGACTCTTGCAAAGTTGAATCTTTCTAGTGCGTGTGTCAAGCGCCTCTGTCTGCACACACTATCATATGAATTTTACAATGAAAGTCAATGCTTTCATCTGTATTCATACTAAGTGTCAAAATTTTAAATCTTCACATTTGTGATACACTCTAAAAAAATCTGTAAAAATAGAGCACAATATACTGTATAATTTGAAGGATTTTTTCCGTATTTATTTTTTACAGGTGTTTTACCAGTATTTTGAATTTTACACTTCATTGCATTGTGTTTTAGAGTTAACAGAAATGTCCATAAATTAATGGATAATGTCGTGTGTAATGAGCTGCCAGTACATTTTCTATTATTTTACGGATTTATTTTTTACAGTGTAGAGTAAAATAATAACACACATATGCTCCTGGATACACTTTTGTTTCTAGGATACACTTTTGATCTTCAGGCTGATGGATTTCAAACTGACATCCAAATTCTCCGCCCAGCTGTGCCAAACAACACCAATGCCGTCATGGGTGGCATCTTCTCCCCATAAATACACACCGTTGGGGTTTGTAGTGAGACAGTTTGCATACCAAAATGCCCCAAGATGCAGTTTGGCACAGTTGCTATCACTGGAGTCTTGATCATTGTCAAAGGTGGAAAACCTGAGATCATTGTGTGAGGTCAAAGAGTCGCCTGCAGAGAGAAGAAATATGAACAATATTTTTCGTTTAGCCAGATTTCACAATAAATATTCTCTGCTCAGAAAACTTTATACCTACATAATGTTATCAGAGCAAAATATAAAACATCTCACATGTCTCGCTGACAGAAGAGATTATTTCAGATATTAATGTCCAGTTTTCGTAATATACAACACTAATTTCATACAAATAGACATTCATATAACAACATTAGATGTAAATTACAACCCCAATGAACATAACTGATTAGAAAAAAAAATAATAAGAAAAATTGTTATTTAAAAAAACAAAAACAAAAACATCAAATGTGGAATCTAACTCAGGGAATTCTGGGAATGTTAATTTACAGTTTTTCACTGTAAATTATATGCTCTTTTCACTTCCAAAAATTGTATGTTACCATAAAATTACATGAAATGTCTTTTCACCGAATATAGTAAGGGAACTTACCGTTAACCAATTAACATGGTTTTACTATATCATTTTTACAGTCTTTTACCATAATCATGTTCTTTTTTATTTCTTTTTTTCAGTGAGTTGCTTGCTTTCTTACGCAGCTTTGGCTTCTGGCTTCACAAGATGTTAATTAGGGTAAGTACATTATCAGCAGATTTTTTTTTTTTTTGGTGTGTAAAATATTCCTTTATTTAAAATTAAATAAACATTTGAAAGTGCATGATCACATGCGCATTAACAGCCTGTGAATTAAAGCGTCCTACCTGCTCCGCCTTCAGTGAATCCTGAAACTTGTAGTTTATATCCAGCACATTCACAATCCACAGAGAAAGACGAGTACATAGCAAAACCTTTCCTTTTTTCAAAGTCTTCAATATCCACTCTCAGCATGTATTTCCTGTTGCGTGTCAGCTGATACATGTTCTCCAGCCCTGATCAAACACACACATGAAGAACATGTTCAACCAAACACTGGACATGAACATCCACACACACACACACACACGCACTGTGAGATCTTACCCAGCCAGTATTCACTCTCCACATTTCCAAATCCTCTCTTGTATTCTTTCCAGGCCCGATAGAAATTCACACTGCCGTCCATTCTCCTGTTAATCACCTGTGATGGGTTTATATAGAATATATGATTCATAATGAATGTCCTGATGTGTATTTAATGATCTAAAGTCACATTCATACCGTCCATCCTCCGTTGTCTACATCTTTCCTATCTGAGATCATGTGACAGTAAACCCAGATAGGAACATCACCTGATGGGTAGATGGCATAAATCCCACTGACTGTTTCTCCTGAGTTATAAATATCAGAACAGTCCAATGGCATGTATTTACAGCTCCCTCCCAATACAATTGGGAGAAGAGCCACCAAAAACACCAACTACACAAGACAGAGAGAAGAAGAGATGAACATCACTCTTAAAATTAAACAAATATGAAAGTTTAGACCAGTGGTAATTGACACAATGAAGGAATCACAGAACGTATTACCATCTTCTTAGTCTCTCCTGAGCAGTTAACAGCAGAAATCTCTTTTATCTAGAAAAGTAAAAGAAACATCTTCACATAATATGTTTTATTTTCTGAACATTCCTGAATGTTCTGTGAGGTAAATGAAGAATAAAGCAGCAACTCACCGTTTGTGTTCTTCAGTCTGAGACGAACACTCTTTATATATCTGTCAGATTCTCAGGCTCCACCTCTGTCTTTATGACATGTTCAAGATGAAGTAAATATCTGTTAGAAAAGTAAACTACATATAAACATTAATTATGTATTTTCAACCGTTAAATTCCTGTACTGACAAAATGAATGCTGACAAATCAGATGTTTTCATTTTATACAAAAATTAGTTTAATGATTATGATTCATTATGGTATTTTATATGGTAATAAACCACAAAAAGGAATGAAATCTACATTGTTATGTTACAGTGTGTTTCTGATAGATACATTTATAAAATATCAGGATTTTTAAACAGATTTTTTAAGGAAATGTATCTAGAGCCATGTATCATATTCCCCTATATGGCTTCAAAAGGAATATGTTTTAGAACTTATACATTTTCTTAATTTTATTTTTTACACTGAAAGCTCTAAATTAAATCAGTAATAACCAATATTGGTAATATCAATAGTTCATCAGTCACTGGAAGTGAAATGCTAGTCTGTTCCCCGTGACAAACATCAGGACTTATAGCTGTACATTTACATTTTAACATGTCATACACATTTTATTTTGAGAAGGACACGTGGATCTAAGACAGCAATTACTCATAATCATTAACATATTTACTGTTCTTTATTAAGATCATTCCCCTAAAGATTCAAAGGGCTAATAAGCAGGAAACAGTTCAAAGTTCTTAAAAAAACAACAACGTTTAAAACAGTCTCCCAAAGCAAACAAATGTTTATTAAGGTACAAAATAAGTAAATCTGAAGCAGACGTTGATATGCTCATAATTAAACATTTGTGGAAGCTCAGGATTACAGGCAATATGACTTGTAGCTGTGCATGTGGAAGTGTGAAGTTACAGAACTGAAATGATTGTTTCGTATATTACTGTTGACAACAGCCCAATGTAATCTTTATTATTTTTTTATTTATTTTTTTTAAATGATAGCTTAGCTTCTACTTTAGAACTAAAAGAAAAGCTTGTCCTTCTTTCCCACACAAAAATCTTCTCACATTCAAAAACACAAAACATTTTTTTCGCAGAACAAACAATGCTAAAACAATGTCAAAACCCTTATCGATAATAGCATTAATCATTAGACAACCATCCCCCTTTGATGGTAAACATATTTATCTGACCACTATCATAAAATCAACTCCTCCAGATGATCAGCATCTGCTTGTGACAGAGATAGTCACGTTGTTCATGCAGGCATGCGTCAGGCCACGTGTGAATGGCCTCTTCACTTCTTTCCTTCCTCGTAACGGCTTCTAAATCTTAATAACCCAACTTTATTTCTTTAATTAATTCATTCATTTTTTATGTGCTAAAAGTAGGGAATGAAAACAAAAACTGGAAACAGACTAAATTTTGAAAGGAACATAACCAGAAACAGAAACAAAATCAAATGTAATAGTTGAAATGGCCATTAACCGGTTAATACCGTTATTTTAACCTTCTGTTTAGCATTTTAATTTAGCAATCAACCAGCTGCAAATTCAGTCTATGCATATGTGACATTGATGCCTCCAAGGAGTGAAATGCCCACGCTCAGCTGTTAATACTTCAGAGGTATCGCAATGGCAATGCCCTGGCGTTAGAGTTTTTCTAAGGATATGTCATGAACAGCCAAGCATTAGGCCTACACTTAAGTGAAAAGGAATGGCAGGTAATATGCAGATTATTGCACGGCCGTCGCTAGTGGGGTAAAAGGTGGTGATGATTATAGGGGCCCATGGCTGAGGGGGTCCCCCTTGCGATTTCAGCTCGGGGCCAGCATGAAAGACGCTCAGGACAGGTGACAGGCCACTGCTGCATGTTGTCACAAAAGCTTATCATATAGATGTATTTTTAAGCCTTGCCAGTTTAAATATTCAAGAGATTTTAAAGCATTCAAGCACAAGATGCAAAATAACTCAACTGAGTACTCGCATGCCGTGTTCGCAGAGGTGTAAAATACAGGGGTCAGAAAGTAAAAGTCCTGCCATATATTTATTCCACCCATGAACTCAGCAGCTGATTTCACCAGAGAGTCATTCCTTTCAAGTCACAAACAAATCTCAAGTCAAATCCCAAGTCCTCAAAGAGTTAAAGTTAATGAGATAATCATGTGACTAATTAAATGATGATTGTGCATTAGTGATGAACACCTGCTGTTATTGAGAATTACGGCGGATCAGATGTTGATGTTTCATTGGTTCAAATGATGCCACCATCATGGAGATCAGTGTTTGCTTTAGTTGAGCTCTTGACTCCTGTGTTAGATCTCTCTCTGAAGCAATGCATGTGCTGTTGTAAAGCAGAGAGATCAGTTCTGTACAGTGAGGAAATATTAGCTGCTTTTATATGATGAGGTAGTCACCATGAGCTGGCCTGATTACAATCAAAATAACTTTTATTTATTATTAATTTAAATGTTTAGGTTTTGCATAACCAACCCTGTGAAACTACAGCATGCAAGCAAAGTGTTGCTCTAATAGTTACAGTGAATTAACTTTAAATCTATATATCGCATATATATATTTGATCTCCAATACTATTTAGAAACACACAGACATCAAGAACCAGCATGTGAATCTCAACAATGGTGACAATCAACAAAATGCTTCATGCTGCAATGCATGCTGGGTAACACCATAGTAAAAACTCCCATCATGCACTGCAGTATGAATAATTATTGTCACCATTGTTGAGGATTATATGATAAGTGTTCATGTCTAAAAGCCTGAGCTAATGCAATTCTTTCTTTTTTTTTTCAATGTTGAAGCGTTACAGTAGTATTTAGTTAATAGATCTTTATTTTTTTTGCAATTCTGTAATAGCTGAATATCAGTCAATAAACCAAAGAGAGACACCACTTCATGATGTTCATTCAAATGAGTTACAAGCAGAAAGAATAAGCTAATCTGTTTCAAGTATTCAAGATTTCAATTCAACAATGCACAAATATTTGCTGTAAAACAATATTGCAATTGCTTAAAAGCAAATTACTTTGAATTACTAAAAGGCTCAAGAGACAAACTAAAGCAAACACTGACCACAACTATGGTGGCATCGTGTTTTTTCTTGACCAATAAAACATCAACATCTAAACCTCTGTTATTCTCAATAAGAGACTCTGCAGACATAAAATAACGTCAGTCTGGTGAGTAATGAGTGAAGCTGGTGATGCTGTTTGTGGAGTTGTTTAATCAGATCTTGAGCGAATTAATGTTTTTTATTTTATTTATTTTTTATCAGTTGATTTCCTCCAAGGCTGTGGCTGAAGTCAGTTGTAGTTCTTGTGTTTCTCTTTTCTTCAATAATGTTGATTGTTAACAGCAGGTGTTCATCACTAATGCACAATCATCATTTAATTAGTTACTAAATTATCTCATTAACTTTAACTCTTTGAGGACTCTGGATTTGACTCCACACTTGCTTGTGATTTGAAAGGAATAGGTGTGTTCGACTTAAAGCGGCGCTATGCAGAATGATATCAAAGTACAGCGAGGGCGATAAGACAGCCGACGGATCCTTATGCTTTTGAATTGCTCTCGCGGTACTTTGATGTTATACACTGATCATTCTGCATAGCACCGCTTCAAGTCAAACACACGTAAACCTCTTTCACACAGCCATTCTGGAAAATACACAGAAAATGTGTCCCGGGATGGTCTGATTTTGGTTCATTCACACTGCCAGTGATTTTCTGGAATCTGTGCGTGCGTTCACACACAACCCGTAAAGATCCCGTAAAGACACGTGACCTTTCATGTGACGTGTATAATGCACCACGCACCATTTCACTAAACTGGTGAATGATTTCAGCTTCAGAGCGGATAGTGAGGAGCTCCCTGATCGCTGCTTCATTCTAGTTTACACATTTTGCATCGTGTGAACGTTGATCTGCCTTGAAAACACCCGGTAAAACAGTCGAAGGATAAAGTGCTTCATCACTACGACACACCCTTTACGGCATTGATCCGGCTTTTGTTCACACAGCGCTCGTTCCGGGACTGAACCCGGCAATGATACTAGGTCCCCAACCCGGGATCAATCCTGGAATTAATCCCGGGACGTGTTTGCGTTCACACAGAAGGCACTCCGGCAATTTTCTGGCAATTTTCCGGGACCAACGTGCAGTGTGAAAGGGGCTCTAATGACTTGGTCCCATCTCTGACCTCCTGGCTGAAAAACTGTGCTAATTAGCAAACCCAGGTGATTTGAACAAAATACTGGGGAGGCCTTTTACTTACTGAACCTGGATTTTACACCTCTGCGTGTTCGGTGCGCAGAGCCGCATCTCAGACGCGCGGACGCCTTCTAGCTGTATGACCATAAATTTTGGAGTAACAGTTTCCTCTCATAAAAGGGAAAGCAATGCAGACATTGCAGTCAAGCATATAAAAAGTTAAACTGCTCAATTTAAATCTGTGCCATTCATCGTGACCACTGCCTCACTGTTCTGTTATAGCCTATATGTGAAGGATGATGTTTTATGTCAATAATGCATGTGAAGTACAAAGCCTATAGTTAACATAATAAATAATATTTTAGCATGGAAACATTTGGGTTTGTGCCGAATGAGAGAGGTAGGCTTCACTTTCACTTTAAATAGTTCATTTTGCCTTGACGTTTATATCACCTTAATAGTGTGATATAAACTGTAGAGGATTTGTTGTGGAGAGAACTAAGGGAACTAAAATAGTCTATAGCTGTGTTTATAATGTTTGCAAACATTTTGCTTTATTTACTGGTATTTTACCTACATTATTTCTGAATGTGATAATAACTATCTTTTTTTCCTCTCAAAACGCAATTTTATATGAGTAGTGTATTATGTTAACCATGCAGCAAACTTTTTTTAAGTATCTTGAAAAAATAATTTCATTACTTACAGTATTGACAATTTTTCCTTTTGTTGTATAATTTCTTTGTCAAAATCTTGTTAAAATTATATATTTTTTTAAATTGTAAATTGTTATGTGAACATTTTTCTCTATGTGTAAATATTTGATCTAAATTGGCTGCTAAGATCTGTTTTCTTACTATAAGCCTTATACAGTGTTTTCATATGTAAAAAAAATAATAATTACTACTAGGCTAGTATTAATTTAAAAGAACGCAACCCTGGACATAGAAGTGCCCAACAGACACTAAATGACCACAGCAAAATGACTTTTGCTTTTTAGCAGGAATATTAGACTACAACATATAACGTTATCACCTTCATTTAACACATTTACATTAAGCTGCTGGACTTAATAAACTGCCAAAATAAAAATTGATATTATCCTTTTTTTCTCCTGAAATGTAAAAATGTAAACTGTCCAGAGAACCAACATTAAGTAGGCATCACTGCTAAATAGTGGCAAACATCAGGATATCTACTGGGTGACATTTCACCTATAATTTTATAATAATTTTAATTTAAACATGTATTCTTGTGTAATCGAGTGGAAATAAACGGATCTAGGACTAGGTCAGATAAGGATGGGGAAACACGTGGAATATGCTTATGAAACCAATCTTAGATTAAACATCTCACAGAGCAAAGTGACTTTTATTATGCTTCTCCATTCTACCTCGTTATATAGGTTATAGTTGTTATCACACTGCTTAGTGACATTCATTTTAGTGTATACTTTATTGTAAATATCAAATAACAACATTAAACACAAACAGATTTTTCCCTTCACTAAAATAATAATAATGCAGAACTTTGTTTAAATTAAACACAATATTAAACTAATGTAATGATCAATATTATTATGTCAACAGACCTCATCAAAATATTGTTTGCCACTTAAAAGGTTTAATTAAATTAATACATTAATAAAGTTTAAACTTGCAACCGCGCATCAGCTATCACAATTGTGATAACAAGTTCCTTGAATTACTTTTCACAATGAACCTCAGAGTGAATTATTCTTTATCTAAGCTGAGTTTTGCCAGAAAGCTTCATTTTATTTTCACATTCACAGTCTTGTCAAGAGACAGGTAAGATGAGGGACTGTAGTAAGATGAAAAGAAGCAATAAAGATGCCTCAGCAGATGGTTGGTGAAGGGGAATGGTAGGAGGGGATACTGAAGGGAATTAAGGTCTGTGATAAGAGAAGCAGTTCCTGACCTCAGATAGACCCTCTTCTAAACACAAAGAGTACACAGAAAAATCCCCGGTGTCAAATTAACACTGCTGGGTGTCTATATGGGTCCACACTACAGAGTGATAAAAGTAACACTGAAGCGGTGTTAAAGTTAATGAGGTAATTAAGAGATTCATTGAGTGATGATTGACCATTATTGAACACACCTGATGTTAACAAGCAGAATCACCAAAGAAGAAAATCACAATTTTTTAGTCACCATTATTCTGACCAGTGTTTACTTTAGTTGGTCTCTTGACCCTTGACTTTTTAATATTAGATTTTATTTGGCTGCTGTAACTTAATTATAACAGCCAGACAAGGAAAGAGCAAAAGTCATCAGGTGGTGATGATTATGTTTTGACATAATCATCATGTAGTGACCGGAATAACTGAGTTAGGTTTTCTTTGTTGGTTACGTCAACTCTGTGAACAACATAAGATCTGGCATTTTAAGTATAATCAGACAGATGTTTTTAAAACTTATTTTGATCAGAAACTTAAAAAAATCTTTAATTTAGACACACAGACATCAAGAATCAGAGTGAGAATCACAACAACTGTGAAAGCCATCAAAAAAGCATGTTGTAGCCAATCAAAATGTTATGTGAATGAATGAGGCATTTATAGAGCACTTTATTGTGTATTGCTGTACACCCAAAGCGCTTAACAATCATGAGGGGGATTCTCCTCAACCACCACTATGTGCATTTTTAGTAGCTTGTTTTGTGATGTTCAGAGTTGATCTGTTTCTCTGAATATGCTGTTTGTCACCGTTGTTGAGATTCATACACTGATTATTGATGTCTGCATGTGAATAAAATTGCCTAAAATAAAAAATAAAAAATAGTTAGTTTTTTTTATATCAAAACAGCTTGTATGAAAACCTTCCAAAATGTATAAAAAAAATACAGAAACTTTCACTGTGGAATCACAAGGCTGTTGTAATCAATAAAGGAAACTTAACGCTGAGATTAGATTCTAAATGAGTTCAGTAATTCAGGTCAAATAATGATTACGTTACATAATCAGCACCACCTGATGCTTTTTGCTCGTCTGGCTGTTATAATTCAGTTATAGCAGCCAAATAAAATGTTATATTAAAAAGTCAAGGGCCAAGAGCCCAACTAAAGTAAACATTGACCACTATAATGGTGACTTTAAAAATGGTTATTTTCTTCTTTGGTGATTCTGCTTGTTAACATCAGGTGTCTTCAATAATGGTCAATCATCACTCAATGAATCTCTTAATTAATAGGGGTGTAACAATTCATCGATATGGATCGATGCATCAATATGATGTCTGACGATACGATGCATCGATGTAATGCGTAAAATATCGATATCTGTAGTATAAATAGGCACCTTATTTTGGCACTGTCCACATTTTCACATAATGTCCATTTATGCATTACCACCAACACGTGCATACCATTGAATCTTAATACTATGTGTCATTTCCTGGATGATCCACGACTGTTTTTATATTTTGAGATAGTTGTATAGTATAATTTTGAGATAGTCCCTTGTTTGTCCTGAGCAGTTCAGGAAAAATCCTCCAACTCCTGCATATTCTTTGTTTTTATAGCATCTTCTGCATATTTGAACCCTTTCGAAAAGTGACCCATATTTTCACACTGAGGACAACTGAGGGACTCATGCACAACTATTACAAAAGGTGAAAACATTTACTGATGCTCAAGAAGGCCACACCTTTTGTTTCACTTATTAACATTTTGCACATTCTCCAAGGGGTATGTAAACTTATGAGCACAACTGTATTTACCCCAGATCTGTTTTCAAGCAGCTACAACAGTGGAAGACATCTCTATTTTGGGGTTAGTTTGAACTGTTAAAAAGAGAGATAAAGCATGATATTGCAAATTATATTGCATGAAGATTATTAAAAAATAACAATCATATTACCATTGCAAAAAAAAAAAAAAGAGTTAAACTTTCTCTCTTTCTTATTTTGAAAACAAACAAAAAACAAACAAAAAAAAAAGCTTTACTTTTTTTTTCCATTAAATTATTGGGTCACACTTTATTTTAAGGTCCAGTTCTCATAATTAACAAACAATTAACTCCAACTTTTGCCTCAATAACTCAATAACTCCTAATTTGCTGCTTATTAATAGTTAGTGAGGTAGTTGTTAAGTTTAGGTATTGGTAGAATATGGTCATGTAGCTTTATAAGTAATAATAAACAGCCAATTGTTAATAATAGGTATGCTAATAAGCAACTAGTTAATAATGGGAATGGGTCCCTATAATATTGTCCCTAAACTATAATATGGTCCCTAAACTATAATATTGTCAAACTTTTTTTTTTTTATTAAATAATGGTTTTCTATTTTTTTATCATACTTTAAACTATTTATTTCTGCGAGTCATAGCTGAATTGTCAGCATCAGTTTAACACATCCTTATGAATAAAATTATGAATTTCTTAAAAAACATACTGACCCATTGAATTGCAAATATTTGAATGGTATTGTTACAAAACATTATTTTAAATAAATGCTGTTTGTTTGTTTTTTGTTTGTTTTGTTTTACTTTTCTATTTCACAAAATTACATTTTTTTCTGTATTTTTGACCAAATAAATGTATAACTAGATGAGCATAAAAGACTTCTTTCAAAAACATTTAAAACTGTAATGTGTCCAAAATATTGACCGGTCCTCATTCATATTAATCAAACTTTATCTGTAATCTCTTTTGGTAACACTTTATTTTGATAGTCCACTTTAGATATTCTACTAATAGTGAGTAAATTTGCAACTACATGTCAACTAGCAGTCATTAGAGTATTAGTAGACTGTCTGCTTAATATCTTCTAACACTTTATTTTGATGGGTCCACAACACACAACATACTGACTATGAGAAACTTTGCAAGTATATGCAAACTTACACTCTAAAAAATGCTGGGTTAAAAATAACCCAGCGCTGGGTTAAAAAGGGACGAACCCAGCGGTTGGGTTGTTTTGACCCAGTGGTTGGCAGAGGTGGAAAGTCCAGGTTTCAGAAAGTAAAAGTCCTGCCATATGTTTATTTCAACTCAGCAGCTGATTTCACCAGAGGAGGAACCAAGTCATTCCTTACAAGTCAAATGCAAGTCTCAAGTCAAATCCCAAGTCCTCAAAGAGCTAAAGTTAATGAGATAATTAAGAGACTGAAGAAAGCAACATCACTGAAGAAAAGAGAAACACAAAAACAAATGACTTGAGTCACAGCCTTGGATGGAATCAACTGAAAAAAACAACAACAACACGATGCCACCATAATTGTGGTCAGTGTTTGCTTTAGTTGGGCTCTTTAGACAAATTAATTTGCTTCTAAGCAATTGCGATATTGTTTCACTGCAAATATTTGTGCATTGCTGAATCAAACCTTGAAGTAGCAGAGTAACTTTTGCTTTCGGCTTCTGAAACTGAAAATTCATTTGAATGACCATCATGAAGTGTTTTTTCTTTGGTTTGTTGATGGACATTCAGCCATCATTGAATTGAAAAAAAAAAAAAGTCCTATTAGACAAATACTACCGTAATGCTTCAATGTTGAAAAAAAGAACTGTATAGGCTCAGGCTTTTAGACGTGCACACTTATCATATGATCCTCAACAGTGGTGACAATCATTTTTCATACTGCAGTGCATGATGGGAGTTTTTACTATGGTGTTACCCAGCATGCATTGCAGCATGAAGCATTTTGTTGGTTGTCACCATTGTTGAGATTCATATGCTGGATTCTTGATGTCTGTGTGTGTCTAAGTAAAACAAGAGTTCACATTTTTATATTCGTTATGTAGATTTAAAATGATTTCACTAAAACTATTGGAGCAGCTCTTTGTTTGCATGCTGTAGATTCACAGGGTTGTTAAACAAAACCTAAACATATAAAAGGAAAAATAAAATCATTTGATTGTAACCAGGCCAACTCATGATGACTATCTGATCATATGAAAACAGTTAAGACCTACTTATTGCATAGTAGTGATCTCTCTGCTTTACAACAGCACATGCACTGCTACAGAGAAACATCTAAGACTAGAACTCAAGGGTCAAGAGCCCAACTAAACAAACGCTGATCTCCATGATGGTGGCATCATTTTAACCAATAAAACATCAACATCTGTAATTCTCAATAACAGCAGGTGTTCATCACTAATGCACAATCATCATTTTATTAGTCACTTAATTATCTCATTAACTTTAACTCTTTGAGGACTTGGGATTTGACTTGAGACTTTTATGTGACTTGAAAGGAATGACTTGGTTCCTCCTCTGGTGAAATCAGCTGCTGAGTTGGAATAAACATATAGCAGGACTTTTATTTTCTGACCCCGGGACGTTCCACCTCTGCCAACTGCTGGGTCAAAATAACCCAACCACTGGGTCAAAACAACCCAACCGCTGGGTTCGTCCCTTTTTAACCCAGCGCTGGGTTATTTTCAACCCAGCATTTTTTAGAGTGTATTCTACTAACCCTAAACCTACCTACTGAGAGTTAGTAGACATGTAGATGCAAATTAATGAAAATTAGGTTACATGTAGTTACAGAGTTACTTATAGTTAGTAGAATGTCTAAAGTGGACTATCAAAATAAAGTGTAACCTCTCTTTTTTGTTTGTTGAGGATATTATAGCCGTGTTATTATTATTATTATTATTTTGCAGTAATTTTTTCAGTAATTTATTCACAGTTCCTGAAGACCACTTCAGTAAATTAATATCGGTGCTTTTATTTTATTTTTTTCTTAGTTGGTATGGGCAGGATTTCCCCCTGCCATTTAACCAATATTAACTACACATATTTTCATATTATTAATATTAATAAATATGATGTGTATTGTATTGCTACCTTAAATATGCACTATATAGACTACACAAATCAAGTGTAAGTGAAAGAGACACTTCTGTTAACTGAAAGGGAAAATGTTAGGTTAAAGCAGTAATGTAATCATCAGCACAATTTAGAAGTTACACACATCTGAGGTACTTTTTTTGAAAAAAAATAAATAATAATGTTTTGCTTTCTGAATTTGATTACAAACTTCTTTGCTTTTACCTTTGTAGCTATTTTGCAAGTCAGCTCCTGGCGCGATGCACTCTAAAAAGCACGGGGTTAAAAACAACCCAATTTGGCTGGGTAAATATAGGACAGAGCACATTTGGGGTTAATTTTAACCAACAAATTGGGTTGTTTATTTAACCCATCATAAAGGATTGATTTAACCCAGCTAATCGGTTGATTCATTTTCATTATAATACTAGCTTTTTTTACTTTATGCATGAAATAATGTTTACAGATTAACTTAAATCCTCTAAACTTTTGTAAAATACTCCACAACCACTGGTTTACATGATAACTTGTTTATCTCGTTTTTACATATTGCCTATTTAATCTCGTTTAACAAACATTAGAAGTAAATATTAAAAATTAATCAGGAGTAATTCACGAGTAAATCGACCACTCTGTAATTCTGTTTCCACCGTAACGGCGCTGGCTCTCGCACCCGAGCTGGAGTCGTGTTCGGCGGGAACTGCTCACGGATAAGACCGCCGCCTGGCGTTTCACTCATAGCCGAAATGTACTACCATTGCCTTCATAACCTGCCCCAAAACAAACAGTAAACAGCTCATATTTTAACATCCAAAGTATTTGTATTCTGTATCTTTATCAATATAATCGTTTATTTTATGCAAAGCATCAGACTCTTCATCACGCAATAAGACCGACGCGAGCGACTTTCGTTTAGTGATTCACACCATGCGCCTGTATGTCGCTCTGCATAAAATTGAATGATATACAGCACAGTAACGATCTTATCAATAAAATAAAATGTACACAAACCTGTATTTACCGAAGAAATGCTTCAATTCGATGGCGCTTAGAACTGCTCTCTTCAGAAGACGACGCAAAATCCCCGCGACAAATAACCCAACCGCTGGGTTACGTCTGACCCAGGATCTGAGTAACACTAAAAAACTACCCAAACATTGGGTTGTTACGTCTGACCCAAGAGCTGGGTAACACAAAAACTACCCAAACATTGGGTTGTTACGTCTGACCCAAGAGCTGGGTAACACAAAAACTACCCAAACATTGGGTTGTTACGTCTGACCCAAGAGCTGGGTAACACAAAAACTACCCAAACATTGGGTTGTTACGTCTGACCCAAGAGCTGGGATAACACAAAAACTACCCAAACACTGAAAAAATAACCCAAAAAAATTCACTGTACACGCAAATTCAAAGCATTGCATCTGGGTGCGTCAACAGCGCTCACACTTTTTTAAACTTATGATAAAGTGGTGAATGAGCTTTCCAGGAATGACACTGATCGACAGAACAAATTTATATTTAGAATACATTGCAATCACTCCAAAATAAATGACGACACCTCACACACCTGCAATTTGTATGCCTATTTAGCCTTTTGCTTCAGCACCTGAATGAATGGATGCTTTCATTATGGCAAATATTTAGAAGACAGGACCCACATTGAAATGGCGACATTAATTGGTTAAATTGCAGGTGACTGACAATTCAACAATATCCAATGAGGTTATTATTTTGCTGCCTGTCTTGACTGGTGGACTGGCGTATAGGGAATGTTACCATTATGGAGGCCCCTCCTCAACAGAAACAGGAGCTGCACTTGCATGCCCGAGAAGCGTTTCAAAGATGGAGTGACATGATTTGCCTTAAAGGGACTTTGCTGTCTACCACTAGGTGGCGCTTTTAGAACTGCATGACTACAGCTTTTTCCCCGATAACAGCTGTACACAAAGCAGCGCTGTGTTCACAAATGCTACTTTATCAGACGTATGGTGAAATGAAACGAAAATACCATTGAAACTTCTCTGAAGGCAGTCGGTGATTTCAGAGATGCATTAATATAAAAAACACCCGCACTGCATTTTGTCTTGGAAATGTTTATTTTATTATTTCACTTTAATCGCGACAGTCTTAATATATTTAGTTTAACTGAGCATGGGCATTTTTACTTACCTTTTACATGACTTGAAAGCGTAGACTCTCCTATGAAAAAAGCTGAATTTATAGGAGAATTTATATTATTTTAACCATAATTTGCAATTGTCATTTTCAAGCCAATGCTCCCTGAAGCGACAACCTCCCGACATGTTATCTCCTCGTGTTATCTTGGCGCGCATCAATAAAGACCGGCGGATCACACTACAGTCACACGCTCAGGCTCAAGTGAAGCTACAGCTTATTTTATGTAAAAAAATAAATATTCCGTAAGAAAGCGAATTATTATGAAAACAATGCAAATGCATTTTCAAGCACCCCTACAAACCCTGTTTTCATTTTAAAAATAATACATAACATCTAGAAACAATGCGAACTCACAGACAACATTTCAATATATGCAAGTGGGTATTTTATGAAGCATTATTTATGAACCATGAATGACGAAGTACTTGTCTCTGGTTCCTGCTCTGAACTGGCATCTTCACTGGAAACTCTGAAACTCCTCCCAAAGGTCTGCATGTTTGTCAGAACTTAACATAAATACAGCTGCAACAAGCAACTACAGGCCCAAGCACAACAGAGGCAAAATGAGGAGTTAAGCAAGTGTGGAGGGATGAGCATCAGACCGTGGTCATGATTTGACATATAGTTTCAGGGCAACAGATAGTTGCGTTGCCAATATATTGCACAAAACAGTTTGAGATAAAGTTTTTAATAACTATTTGCCAGCATGGTCTGAAGATGATTTGGATCAAAGCAAATGATTTCTGACATATGTTGACTGAGAAACAAGAAAAGTAATTATCCAGTCTAGCATTGTGTATGTGTGTAGTCACTAAAGTATGTACTGTAAATATACATCTCAAGATGTAACTGATTATAGCTACAGAAAGTTAATAAAACATGAAAAGTCTGCATAGTTTTTTTTTACACTATTAGAAATATTTATTTGATACAGTGGCTAAACTGACAATAAAATAAGCTTCAACTGGTGCACAGCAGTAATTATTTTATGAATTTCTTCACTTACAAGACTGATACTATCAGAAAGCAAATTATACATATGCAACCATCTGCTACAGTCTCTCAGCAGACAATGCACTATAAAACCTCTGAGGAACAATTCCATTCATTCTCTGTTATAGTAAAGGAATTGTCTTTACTTGTTAAATCAACAACCTACAGGACATGTTAGACTTTAAGCATAATTTACAGTCACATGACTAATGTGGCACAGGCCTGTCTGTTTTCCTTCTTCCAAGCCACAAATATTTAGATCACCTCTCATTCATATTCTAGGCTTATCTTCTTACTTCTGCTTAGTATATTTTATTAAGGTGTATACTTTTTTTTATCACTGTCTTAATACATTATGCCATGTTAAGTGTTTTAAAATGTCCTAAACAGCAAAGTCCCAACCAGAGCTCTACTTTGACTCATAATCGATTGGTGCATTGATTGCTGAACAACAACTATCCAGCATTTTGGCTACATATACCTGGTAAAAAAAAGAGAAGTGGTTGGCAGTACTGTAACTGAATCACACTCAGAGAAGTGGTGGAATCCATTTGTGCATGTTTATTAAAAAAAGAAGCTTAAATAACAAACCCAACAGACCAAGCAGCTAATCCATAGTCAAGGCACAGGCAGGAGTCAATTACAGGTAGACAGTCCAGCAAACAAATCCAAACAGAAATCCAAAATCATAAATAATCAAACAGAAAAAAGGATCTTAAATACAAAATCCACAGAACATTGAAATGTTTTGTGAGAGAGAGAACTGGCAATACTTTGTGGTTAGCTTGTAGCGCCTCATGGCAGAAATGTGCTGCAAACAGGAAGTGAGCAAAGGGGAAGTGGAGGGAGTCAATACTCATGCAAGGACTGGATGAATCAGTGTGTTTTTTTAAGTGTTAAAAGCTGAAAGAGCCCAGCAGGCACAGGACATCAATATAACGTCTGGTTGACATTGGACATAACGTCGAATAGGCGTTGCATTTTGGTTGAGAATGAAAATCGGGTTGATGTCAGTATTTTATGCCAATTTGACATTTTGACTTAACATTGGATTTTGGTTACACAACCTAAAAACAACAAATATCAATGTCAGCTGACCTCAGTATTGGACATCAAATTAACATTGACATTACATGTTGAATTGACATTGAATTTTGGTCACCCGACGTCGCAACCGAAATTTAACCAAATGTCCAATGTCTTATGACATTGTGAGGGAATTCCTTTAAAGGTGTGAGGTCATGTGAAAACTATGAATAGGAAAGCATTGTTTAAACTTGTGAAATCTGTGAAATAAACATGGATTTAAATTCCATACCTACTAAACTACTGAAGGTGTTTCCTGAAGTCATAGAGCGGAAACCACTCATTTTTTAAGAGTTGACCTTTTTGTTGATGTTAAATTAAACAAAATTATTGGTGCTTTATTTTTATGGATTGGATGTGGATTATGCACTTATCAGGTCTTGGTTGCATTTCTTTTTAGGGTTTTATGAACATATTAAGTCCCAGCAGACAAAAAATAGATTTAGAAAGAAACCACAAAAAAGATAAGGACATAAATGGAAAGTATGAAGTCATTTTTGCATGAGACAGGGATTTTGAATATAGTGACTACTGCAAGCTATGTGAAACGTAACTGCTACTATTAAAGCATGATGATCAGAAAGCAGAACTCATCTTGGATGTGTGAGACTGATTTATTTTAACTCTTCCCATGAGTTCACCATTTTATGACTTTATGTACAGCTTCACATCAACTAACAGCAGGGCTTGATAATAAGGACTGCCTCATGGCCCGGGGTCGGCATAAAAGATGCTCTGGACAGTTGATGAATTTGTCACCGGCCTGACCAGGACACTGCTGCATCATTATGAAAGTTTATAATTTGCACGTGTTTTTAAGCCTTGCCAGTTTAAACTTTCAAGTCAAGCTTTCAATTTTAAATCATGCAAATTCAAGATAATGCGAAATAATTCAGGTAATTGCAAACACTGAAGTTCTCTTTCGCATATTCTTATGTACGAACGGACAAATATACTGTATATGAAATTGTCAAAATAATACAAACATTTAAGAAAATATCAGATGTGTGTCAATGGAACATGATAACTTTCTTCATTCCAGACAGCCAGGTAAGATGTGTGCAACCTCTTGACTTCCTTGTTTGTTTGTTTTTTCTTCTCATGAACTGATTCTCTGAGCTGATCAGCCAATCAGAATGATCTCTCTCACCAACTGCCCAATGCAGATTCAACACCCAAAAAGTCACCAACAGGGTCCAACAATGCAAAACACACTGCAAAAACTGCTCAATGACAGCCTATTGTTGACAGCCTATCCCAGGGAAAGCAAGAGCTGATAAAATGTATAAACTGTAACTTGAATGCAATGCAAGTCGCTTTGGATAAAAGCGTCTGCTAAATGCATAAATGTAAATGTAAAATGTAAACCTCATCAGTCCCAGCAACTGTAAAAAGTGTCCTACTCACATGTACTCAAATCTGACACATAGACAGTGAAGAATCATAATGAACCCCAAATCCAGCATAGAGGGGTTCAGTGAATGTGGTGTTGAATGTGTGTAAGTGTGTGGATGTGTGTGTGTCAGAGACGCTGTAGAAGGACAGAGTGCCGGCCATCGCATCCACATAGACTCCTGCTCTAGTAGAGTATGAAGAGACAGGTATGTCAGTTTTCTTATTATTGTGACGGACAGAGAATGTGTTATCAAAGTACCACAGACTCCAGGATTTGTCATTGTACCCAAACCAACAACCTTTACGTTCTTTCCTGCTGATTCCTTTATATGACACTGCTATAATAGCAAACCTCCCACTCCATTCAGCCTCCCAGTAATGGCGTCCAGTAAGACTCTCTCGACACAGAACCTGATCACAAAGCTCAAATCTCTCTGGATGATCAGGATACGGCTGATACGCATACACTAGTGTGATCTTCCTGTTCTCATCAGACAGAATGAGACGAGTATGTGTTGTGTTTGTATCCAGTGTGAGATCACAGGCCCCTGAACACAAGAAGAGAGAAACAGTGTTTCTGTGGTCCATTGACCCCTATTGGTCCTTTACATAATTCCAATAGGTCTGAATATAATATCTGAGTAGTATATATCATACAATTATTTAACAATATAATATTTGAACAGATGACACGTTCCCATTAAAAAGAAAATGTAACATGAAATGGCTGAATATTGGACGAGTCAACTGACTTTAGAAGTGAATTATACTTGATTGCATTTGTTCATCAAAGTCATAAAGGATAGGTTGAGAATGGTTTCAAAGCAAGTTCATGAATAATGACTCTCAAAAAAGTTTGAGAATCACTTAATCTACAACAACAACAAAACAATTATTAAAGGTGTGCCTGTGTTTGAAGACTTACATTTTCGTATTCCTGCTGACATTCTGATCGCTCCTCCATGATCCACACTATAAACACACAAACACACATTTGAACTTAATCTCTCATCTTCATTATCAGAACATTCATCACAAGTAGTATTTTTTACTATACAATTTATTATAAGTAAAAATGTAGTAAAAATATTAAAACACTTTTGAGATCTGCATTTTTTCTTCCCTTGTCATACTTTGCAGATATTTGTCATGGTCGGCACCTCTCTCCGAATTATTCCTGCTGTTCACCCGTGTTCTGTCTCTGTCAGCTACATGTGGTGGTTTGTTTTGATCCTGTTATCGTCTGCTGCACGTGGGGGAGCAATCAGTGCTAACTAGCAGCGCTGCATGCTTCATCAGCCCCACACCTGTTACTCGTTTCCCCTTCCTATTTATTCCCATCTTTGTCTTCTCTTGTGTGACAATGTTGACTTGCGATTTCCATTTAGACATGTGCGCAAGTAAAAACATTGCTCTTAGATTTGATGACAAGAGATGATAAGAGTGTGCCATAGTTAGTAGTCTGGCACTAATAAAAAAAAAAATGCAAAAGGTTGTGGGTTCAATTCCCAGGGAACACACATACTGATAAAAAAAATAATAAATGTGTAGCCTGAATGCACTGTAAGTCGCTTTGGATAAAAGCCTCTGCTAAATGCATAAAAAAAAAAAAAAATTGTGAAGACTCTTCTAAACACCAGGGGCGGTTCAAGACCCTTATTAAGTCTTGTTAATTTAAACATTCAAGTGATTTTAAGCCATTCAATCGGTGCTCTTGCTTTTGTTGCACTTCTAGAACCTCTGTAGAACCATGGGGCCTTCGAATATTGTGATGGACAAATGGGGGCGGGGGGGGGGGGGGCATAGAGGTTGAAAACCGCTCAACTATATACATACATATACGGGAGAATTTAAGTCACACATTGGATCTATGAAATTATCAGATTGGATGAACAAAATATTCAAGTTGAAATTCTATACTTACAGTATATACAGTGTGCCTTACACAACAATGGTTAGTGGAAACCAAAATCATCAACCCACTGAGGGCTGGATTCAAAAATCACATTGAAAAATCATTTAAAAAAAGTCAGGCTGATCTAACGTTCACAAAGATCACAGCCACTCATAATGTAAGTCAGTAATGTGTAAGGCTCCCATGTGCCTGTATGCACTCCCGATAACATCTAAACATTCTCCTGATGAGATGATGGATGGTGTCCTGGAGGATCTCCTGACAGACCTGGATCAGGTCATTAATGAGCTTCTGGACAGTCTGTGGTGCTGTTTGGCAGCTTCAGATGCTCTGATACATAATGTCCCAGAGGTTCTCAATTGGATTCAGTTCTGGGGAACATGGGGGCCAGTCAGTGGCATCAATAACTGCATCACCTAAAAACTGCCTACACACTCTGGCCACATGAGGTCGAGCATTGTCCTGCACCAAGAGGAACCCAGGGCCCTCTCCACAAGCGTACGGTCTTAAAATGGCTCTGAGGATTTCATCCCACTACCTAACAGCAGTAAGGATACCATTAGCTAGAATGTGGTGGTCTGTGCACCCATCCGAGTATATTCCTCCTCAGATCATCACTGACTCACAACCAAACTGGTCATGCTGAATGGTGTTGCACGCAGCATAACATCCCCCACAGCATCTCTAGACTCTTTCACATCTGTCAAATGGGCTCAGTGTGATCCTGCTCTCATCTGTGAAGAGAACGGGTTGACAATGCCAATTCAAGTGTTCTCTGGCAAATGCCAAATGAGCTGCATGGTGCCAAGCTGTGAGCACATGTCCCAAAAGAGGACATACGGCCCTAATGGAGTCTGTTTCTGACAGTTTGGTCATAAACATGCACACCTAAAGCCTGCTGGAGGTCATTTTGGAGTGCTCTGGCTGCGCTCCTCCTGTTCCTCCTCACACAAAGGAGTAGATACTGCTCTTCTACGGTCCTGTCCGGCTCTCTTTTTGCAAAGGCCTGTCCCCCGGTATCTCTTCCATGCTCTTGAAACTGTGCTGGGAGACACAATAAACCACCTTGCGACAGCATGTATGGATGTGCCATCCTGGAGGAGCTGGACTGCCTGTGCAACCTGATTGAATTGCAGGTACTGCCTCATGATAAAAGGAGTGAGACGGACACTAACAAAACAACACTACAGATAAATTAGTCAGGAAGGATGAGAGAGCAATTGTCTGTGTCCACCACCTGTAAAACAATTCCTATTTTGGGGTTTATCTTGCTGTTGCCTCTCCAGTGCACCTGTTGTCACTTTCAATTGCACTAAAGCAGGTGAAACTAATTCACAATCACTTATGCTTCCTAACACGACAGACTGATATACCTGAAGTTTAACTAACTTTGTGTTACACTGTGATAATACTGTAGTAAGTTTTAAGATACTGTAATAAGTGTTCCCTTAATTTTTTTGAGCAGTGTATACTAAATTTACTTAGTGTACAATTACTGTACAATGTTTCTTACTGCCAAACATACCAGAGTATCTGCAGTTTATAGTTTGGATCCTCCAGTTTGTGTTTGAGCAGTTGGACTCCTGATGGTCCTGGGTGATTGTAGCTCAGATCCAGCATTCTCAGGTGTGAGGGGTTTGAACTCAGAGCTGAAGACAAATAACCACAGCCTTCCTCTGTCACCATACAGCCAGACAACCTACAGACACACATCAAGAGTCAGATGATCTACAGACACACATCAAAAGTCCAATCACATTATTGGTCACATTACAAATATCATGTAAAAACACTTATACCTATATTAGTGGCCTCAATTATATTAAGAAAGATTTGGCTGCAGGTTTAAATTTGCAATAGTTTCTTTAAATATTTATCTTTGTCAATTTCACATTTTGAAAAAAAAAGGTTGATGGAATCTTGTTGCATCACATCTGGTTAATGCACAGTATAAGGGCAAAATCTGCAACTTTAAATAATTCAAATTCTACAGTTATTTGCTCTGATTTGTTAAGGATTATTTAATAAAGATTGATTAGGTGTGTCCAAACTTTTGACTGATACTGCACTCATTCCCTCTATAGAAATCAATGTAACATCTGCTCAAAAGCCACAGACAGAAAGGTGAAATTATGTTTTGTGTGAGCTGGTCCTGCCTGCGAGGATCATACATAATCTGCAATAGTTGTAAGCAAATTAAAATCTTTTTAGGCAGTAATTTCTAACTCACTGAATTATATGCCCTCGCACACAAATGCTTCAGTTTACCTCCCAGCATGGGAAAACTTTTGTTTTCTTTTAGTGTGAATCGGAACTGACTTGTGCGAGCATGCCTCGCTACATGACACATCAAAAGCAAATAGAATCCAATTTAATCAGTGATTCTATCTACAATGGATGCAGCACGAAAAGTAACTGGCAGTAAACTGATGATGAGTTCTATTTCTGACAAACTTTAGGTGTTACTTCCGACAACAGGACAAATAGCTTTGGGTTTGGAATGTTTACTTTGATTTGTCCAGTGTAGACAACCATGAGCTGTTGCAGTGTAGCAGTGTCTTACAATGTGCCATGCATGTGTAGGGAGCACCATTTAACTGTATAACTTGATGAACATACAATAACATACCAGGAACATACCGTTTGTCTGTTACGTTTCAGAACAGACTCTTTTTCTTAATTATTCTCAGCAAGCTGATAGTTTTTCTAAATATCTTGCACTGAAATAATGGTAATGCCAAGTATTTTGTCCTGAGGCAATCTCAAACTCACGCTAATAAACTCAGAGATTGAGTGAGCATAAAATACAATATCAAGCAGTTAATTAGAATATAGCAACACAAAAGGAATCAGGGAACAGGGCACAAGGTACATAACTGAACATGCAAACAAAACATCGATAAATGAACACAATCAAACAATGAATGGAAGAAACGCCTGGGCTCCTATATACAGATGTTAACAAGATTAACCAGACATAGATGAAAACAAGGAGACTAATGTCAAGGGACCAGGGAATAGAAACTAAAGGCAAACTAAATGTTCACAATACCAAACGAAAGCACAAGGAACAGAGGGCAACATGTGACACAAACATATACAACTCATTGCTGGTCATCTGGAACATAAAAAAAAAACTTTTAAATGTAGCTGCACTGCATTACTAATGTTTAATATTATTTTAAAGGTAGTAGTTAAATCAATGACCAGAACAACATTGTAAAATACAGAACTGTACTTTACCTCAGTATCTCCAGCTGACAGTTTTGACTCTTCAGTCCATCAGAGAGCAGCATCACTCCTGAATCCTGCAGGTGATTGTCACTCAAATCCAGCTCTCTCAGGATGGAGGATTGTAGCACTGATGACAAACTCTCACAACACTCAACTGTGAGATTACAGGACTGTAGCCTGTGTGGAAAACAAAACGAATAATGATATAATGTGCATCAGACAGGGTTTACAATCTATGATTTGAAAGCAGAAAAAAAACTTTGATTGTAGAGAAGTTAATACCATCAGATGTATCCTGTGATTATTTAATTTAAGTCTGTGAAAGGAATTTAAAACTCTTCCTTTATTTTTTTCAGTAATTCATCTCTTCATAAAACAACTCCTGATTTGTGGCAAGATCGAGACAATTTACCTAGTATTTTTGTAGCATTCAGTTTCTTTAATTTATGAAACAAAATAGGTATTTCTGAAACAAAATAGAGACAATTTGACTTGTCTGATGTTGGAGATTCAGTGTCACTTAATAAAATGTAATATTACCACCTAATTGCAAAGACTAATTATGTATATAAATGAATAAATGTAAAAATGGTTCTTACAGTGCCCTTCTTGTGTTTTTGATCACTGGCAACAGTCTCATCAGTGCTTCTTCAGATCTTCTGTATTTTTGCAGTTCCAACTTATCTTGAGTCACTTCTGACATCAGCAGCACATACACCAGAGCTGACCATTGAACAGAGGAGAGATTCTGTGCTGAAAGATTTCCAGAGCTCAGATTCTTCTGGATATCCGTGACAAAGTCATATTTCAGTTCACTTAGACAGAAGAACAGGTTGATTGTCCTCTCCACTGATTTCTCCTTCTCTATTGTCTGTTTGATGTAGTCAACAGTGTCTTTAATATTCACGGTTTTCAGTTCCACTTCTGGCAGCAGTTCCTTCAAGTCATTCTGACTGGACTCCAGTGAGAGACCCAAGAGAAACCGGAGGAAAAGGTCCAGGTGTCCGTTCTTACTTTGTAAAGCCTTGTTGACTGCAGACTTCAGAAGATGAAACAGCTGCCTATTAGACAGTTTCCATGATAGTGTCTTTTTCCAGGTTTGAAAAAATAGGTTTGATTTCTCATCTTTGTAAATCAGAAACACATAGAGAGCAGCAAGGAACTCCTGGACACTGAGATGTACAAAGCTGTAAATGTTTCTGGCTGAAACAGCCTTTTCCGTCTGAAAGATCTGAGTGCATAACCCAGAGTACACTGACCCTTCACTGACATCTAGTCCACACTCCTCAAGATCTTCTTTGTAGAAAATTAGATTTCCTTTCTCCAGCTGTTTAAAGGCCAGTTTCCCAAGCTTTAGAACAATCTGATCAAAGCACCTGGCTTCAAAATTAAGTTCAGGATTATCACTGTATTTTTTTTCCATCTGCTGCTTCTGAGAAAGCAAGAAGCTTGTGTATATCTCTGTGAGAGTTGTAGGAGTTTTGTCATGGCTCTCTCGAGCCAGCAGAGGCTGAAGAACAGTGAGAGAGATCCAGCAGAAAACAGGGATGTGGCACATGATGTACAGACTCCTGGATTTTCTGATGTGACGGATGATGTTTCCAGCAAGCTCTGGACTGCTGTTTTTGATGAAGTATAGCTCTTTCTGCTCATCGTTGAATCCTCGCACTTCGGTCACCTGATCAATGTAGTCTCGGGGAATCAGACCGGCTGCTGCTGGTCTGGATGTGATCCAGATGAGAGCAGAGGAAACCAGATGTCTTTTGATCAGGTTTGTAACTATCTTACTCACTGTTGTTTTTTCATGCACATCTGTTAATCTATCACTATCATGAAATCTCAAAGGGAAGCGACATTCATCCAGCCCATCAAAAATGAACATGACCTTACAGTCATCCTCAGGAAGTAAGGGCAGTTCTTCAGGACCACTAAAGAAGCATTCGTGAAGCAGTTCCATGAGACTGCAGTCCTTTGTAATCATATTCAGTCTACGGAATGGGAGTGGAAATATGAAGAGTATGTCCTGATTTTCTTTTCCTTCAGCCCAGTCAAGAATGAACTTATTGACAGAGACAGTTTTTCCCACCCCGGCGATCCCCATCGTTAGCACTTTTTTGTTTTGTCGACCAGTATCATACTGGACTTTGAACAGATCATTGCACAAGATTGTGGTGTCCATCACAGTAATTTGGTGGATGTTCAATTCAATCCATCTCACCTCATGGTCACTCACTATTCCTCCAGTCTCATTCTCCACCACGTATAGATCGGTGTAAATATCGTTCAGATATTTCTGATGACCCGTTTGTGAATTACCAATCAATATCCGATTATAGTACTCTTGTAATCTGTTCTTCAGTCTGAGGCTGATCTCTCTGTAATCAGGAGTACCAGCTTTACTGTCCTCTGCAGTTGAGCCTTTGTGAAAAAGGAAAATAAAATAGCAAAACAAGTTAGTGATATCAAAATTCAGTGTTTAGAACTCAAAGTTTAGAACTACGGACTGAATTTGGATTTAAATATTTTTTTAATTAACTTGGTATATACATTTTTTTTAAAGCTGTATAAGTGTATTTTATTTGATCTCAGTGCTGTGTTCAACACTTAAGATTACCACATACTCATAGATTAATTACGCAATTATACTGGTATTCTGAGTCAAGCATCATGATTGATTAAATCCTTCTTGTGTGACTGTTACCATTTTAGTATTTAAACAGGGAATTGTAAAGTGTGAAAAGTTTGGAGTGCCACAAGGATTTGTCTTAGGACCTCTGGTATTTTAAATATATATGATGGTCCTTGGTAATATTAGAAAACATGGGATTTTTATTGTTATGCTGATGATACACAGTTATATATTTCATTGAGACCAGACCAGACCAGACCAGAAGTTAACAGTGTGTTAAAGATATAAAAGGTTGGATAACCAATAATTTTCTTCTATTAAATGCAGATAAGACAGATATATTACTAAAAAAACTGTACAATTAAACTTTTAGAATACAACTTGCACTAAGAGGGATGTACTGTTACTTCTATAGTCAAATATCTGGGTGTTATTAGACAGCAACTTATCTTTTATCTCACATAATTCAAAACAGCCTTCTTCCATCTTAGAAATATTTCTAAGCTAAGAAACATGTTATCTCTCTTTGATCCAGAAAAGCTAATTTGTGCATTCATGACCTGTACTGGATTATTGTAATGTACTATTATGTGGTTTTCTTGCATTTTCAATAAACAAGCTACAGCTGGTCCAAGAATGCAGCTGGTAAAGTTCTTACCAGGTCAAGAAAAAAAAAGTATATATATATATATATATATATATATATATATATATATAATTTAAGTCTCCATTTTAATGTTTTAACTGAGATAGTGTAGTATTTTTTTAACAGATTCATAACAGAGGCAAAGATAAATCTATTTCTAATCACTGATAAAAAAAGGTTATTTAAAGCTATACTAAAGTCAAGTCAAGTCAAGTCACCTTTATTTATATAGCGCTTTTAACAATACAAATTGTGTCAAAGCAACTGCACAATATCAAAATAGGAAAATAGTGTGTCAATAATGTAAAATGACAATATTAAACACTCAATTTTCAAGTTAAAGGCATTTCATTATTGAATTCAGTGATGCATCGTCCAGCTCAGTTCAGTTCAAAAGTTTATGTTCAATCAAGTTGACGATATCACTGGAAATTAAGTGTCCCCAACTAAGCAAGCCAGAGGCGACAGCGGCAAGGAACCAAAACTCCATCGTTGACAGAACGGAGAAAAAAACCTTGGGAGAAACCAGGCTCAGTTGGGGGGCCAATTCTCCTCTGGCCAGACGACACAGCAGTTCAATTCCAACTGCTGCAAAGTCAGATTGCCAACTGCAAACGCTGATTTGTTTATCTAATTTTTTTTTTATTATTTAGCAGATTCACTCCTCCTGCATTTAAATGCAGCTGCATGAAAATTAAAGGTTTTACTCAAATTGTGAATGGGCTGTTTACAATAAAACAAATAAAGAACACATCAAATCTGGCTGAGAAATTACCCTTCAAAAAATAATTTAAAGCCATTATTGTGATAAAAAAAGAAAAGCAACAAATATACATTACAGAAAGTAGCTTTTGAAAGAAATATTTTATTTGTGTCAGGATTGGACCCATTTTGTCATGTGTTTCAGTTCCTGTTTTCCTTATTTGGTCACCTTCCTGTCCTTGTTTAGTTTGATCATTAGTTGATTCCCCGCACCCGTCTGTCCCTCTTTATCCTGAGTTTATAAGCCCCAGCCTGTTCAGTTCATGTTTGTCGGGTCTACTTGTTTCTTTGTGTGTTGCTCAAGCTCCTGCTGTTATTGATTCCCCGTGTTTCCTTGATTAAAGACGGCTAATCATTTCCTTGTGCATCCAGCGTGTTCCCTATCCAGCGTAACGTGACAATTTGATTCAACATAGAATTTATTACAACATAAATTGTGGAATATAAAAGATAATTTGAGAAATGTCTTAATATTTTTTCTTCATACAATGTATTGTTGAAAACAGTTTGGTTACCAACATTCTTTAAAATATCTTTATGCCCCCCACCCCACCCACAAAAAAGTAAATGTCTTAATGATTAAGACACTGAGCCATTCATTTGATTCATTCAAATAGCTGATT
The DNA here is from genome assembly GCA_023376895.1 of Aspiorhynchus laticeps. Classification (NCBI taxonomy): domain Eukaryota; kingdom Metazoa; phylum Chordata; class Actinopteri; order Cypriniformes; family Cyprinidae; genus Aspiorhynchus; species Aspiorhynchus laticeps. The sequence goes on from CM041797.1 coordinate 53,856,762, forward strand.
CATTCAGGATGGCTCACTTTATGGATGGACCTTTAAATCACTGGTTTGCCTGATTCATTCAGAACCCAGATTCATTCAGAAATGAATCACTGCTGTGTTGCTCGGAGATGCACAACAGTTCTGCTGTTTCTTTAAAAGTAATATTTTCATTGAAAATTGAGCTAAAATAGACTATATTGTGCCGCCTATTAACTATATGAAATGTAAGATGACCCTTTTAGGCCTGGGGTGGGGTGTGTGCATAAAAATGTGTTAATTATTAATGCGTTATTAATTAAATTAACATGTTAAATCGACAGCCCTAATAATAATAACTCTCGTTCATGGCTTTTTTTGCTCCCTGAGAAGGTGATGATAATGATATTCCAACTGTCCAGTCAAATCAAATCTGTTATTTGACATTCATTGACATGCTTTTTTTAATTAAACAAATAAATAAATAAAACTGTGCTCCAAATATATCTGATCAAATGTGCATGATTTTTTTTTTTGCTAACAGCAGCAATGCTGGGTGCAACTAGATATTATGCAAACTCCAGCTTGGATCCAGCCTCTTATGAAGACTTCAGATGACGCATCACCTGAGAAGAGATGATGTCAACCCCTGCACGGACTTCAGACCAACTCTGAACTACATACAAAACAGCCAAATTGTAATCATCATGATCAAATGTAATTATTGCTTCAATCATGTTCATCGTTTCAATATGGTTTCAATATGGTCATTTACTAACTGCGTGACTTTTGTTATCCTAGAACTACCATATGGACATTACCTCTGATAACAGATAACTCTTAACTGTAATGTAGAAACATTTATTTTCTGTAATGCTGCTTTCAAACGATTTGTATCGTGAAAAGTACAAACAGGTAAATGTGAACTGAAATGCAGTGAAATGTCACTGATTGCGCTTATTAAACAGACATGTCATGTCATGCATGCTCATACGGAGGTTCACAGGAATAGATAAAGCCAAATCTAATGCTTACTAATGCTTATAAGTCTGTAAATGTGCTATTTCAGGGAATATATATTTCAGGGAATTCCCGACAGGCTTGCACAGACATCATGCAATTAAACAATAAATCTACAAACCTGAAGAAGAGATCATGAATCAGTGGCACAGAAGGCCATTTGTCTAACCCTGTACTCCTGTTGTGCTCTAAGAAGAGCTGCAGTCTTGTGGAGGGGACGCTACATCCTACTCAATTGACTTGTATCAGATCTGCTGCTGTTGTGCTTAACCCTGTAACTGTTGCTAGCAATTACACTTTCTCTGGTATCAACCTGAGATAAATACCATATGAATAAACCCCATTGTGAAGTAGATAAATATTTCCATGTAAAGAAAGTGATTATTATTTACCCCATATATGTTCTGAAGCAGCTCCAATGGTGGTAGAAGCATCTACATTGCCCTGAGCCTGAACTGTAGATTAAACAAAATGAAAATGCAGTGACATAAAACACACAAACACATTGACAAAGAAAAGAGGAATGTTTAAGCTCAAACCCAATTATTACTTTTTTTAATCTTTACACTTCTGAAGCCTCTCTGTTAAAGATAAAATATATAATTTAACTTTTAGTTACCTTGCTTGTGTTCGTTCTCTAACTCTTCAACCAGAAGGTTCTGGTTCATCTTCTTCAGGATGTTCATTGTGATCTTCACAGCTTCTTTTGGTCCAAAATGTGCCACCATTTTATCCACTGTGTCTAAGATATCTGCATTCTCCATTTCAGAAGCTGAAACACACTCATAATTCTTCAAGTGCCACTGAAACTCCTTCAGATCATCTTTTACCAGTTCCTTCAGTGAGTTTACAATCAGCTCTTTAACCGATGCCATTGTCCTTCAATGATTCACTTCTGCAGGACAAGAAAAACAAAATCTTAAATATAGCTGCAAGCTATATGGGACCAAGCCCTGAACAGTTAACAAAAGCCGTGCAGAGCCGGAAGGGCAAAAACAGCATAAAGAGAATGTACAGAAAAAAAAATGTACAATAGGGTGTAACCCCGGCATCCTGGCCAAATTCGCCCATTGGCCTCTGTCCATTATCATGGCCTCCTAATCATCCCAATATTCTAAATGGCTTCATCACTCTGTCTCCTCTCCACCAATAAGATGGTGTGTGGTGGGCCTTCTGGCACAATATGGCTGCGGTCGCATCATCCAGGTGGATTCTGCACATTGGTGGTTGATGAGGAGATTCCTTCTATGTAAAATGCTTTGAATACCCAGAAAAGCACCATATAAATGTAAGGAATTATTATTATTATTATTACACAAAAATGAGAAGTACAGTTGAGATTTAATTTAAAATGAATTAAAACACATCTATTTCTAAAACAAGAGGAAGAAAGATAAGTACAATGCTTACCCAGAAAACAAAGAAATCTAAATGACACAACATCACACACAATTTCAAAAAGTTGACCCACACTGGGCTCAAACCCATGGCCTCTAGGCTTAAAGCATGTCACTCATCTTGCTATGCCACAGGAAAGTTCAGAGGAACAAGTGAGAATGATTTAAATAAACAGAAGTTCATTTCTGATTCAAGAGAGATAGCAAACACGGAACACAAGATGTTAGGAACAGATACGACTTTTGCACTGTTTCTGGCCATAATACCTCTTGCGGTCTGGGCATGTGCCACATGGGATTCGAACCCACGACCTGAAAGGTTCGGGGTCAATGCATATTCAACAACCTACTATGGAAAGCTTTCAGTGTGAGAATGAGCACACAAAAGCATGACTTAGCATGTTAAACACATTAGCATTCTAAGCTAACTAAATGCCAACGTAGCTTACAGTTAACCTGATACTCTGTCAAGGAAACTAGCATGCATAAACCTTAATTGAACAATTTAATAATCAATTAAAAAGGAATTTATACATGTAGCCACATTGGACCAGGGGTTTGGAAAATGGATGGACGATTCAGCTGCAGACGCCATCTTCTGGTAAGATGCAGGAATTAATTTGGCAGGAGCCTCATGGTGCATTATTGGTATTCGCTAGTTTTTGGGTGTACACCAGTTGTACACTCATTATTGTGGTTGATAAAGATCATTCGACCTCAACTTTTGAATTGCTGAGTACAGGAAGAAAGAAATGAATAAATATCTAAAAATGAAATAAGTTACTCAAATGTACTTAATGTTTTAAGTCATAGGATATTATTTGTCTATTGTGCAACAAAAATAAATGGTTAACAGGCGCAGGGTTGGATATTCTCAATGTTTCTCAATTGTTTGTGACAGCAAGGAAAAGCATATTCATTCTACAAAATAGACAACATGTCAATGATACTGAAGTGAGTCAAAATACTTGAACAAAACATAAGTAACTTATTTTAATATGAGCATATTTTATTGTTGTTGTTTTTTTTTTTTTACTTGTACTTGTTTTCAGAAAACAAAATTCTTCTCTGTCCCCTGAGATGAAATCCTGCAGACGCCCCTGCTCAGCATTAAATGATGAGTAAAAGAAAAATAAACATCAGTGCAACGCAGCTACATAAATTGCATACAGTGGACTGTCACTTCACAGGGACTTTAAACAAAGAAAGACTGTAAAACATGTAACCTTTGTACTAGAAACCAATATCAGAAGTTGTTTTGAGGTGTGTATCTTAACACCTTTTACCATATCTTTAAAGTAAGTCAAATATGCACTTGAATTATTAGCATTTCAAAAAGAAAATAAACTCACCACAGAGGAATCTTCAGTCCTAGTTGTGTGTTCTTGCTCAAGTTCTTAAGACATTTAAATCCAAAGCCATTTTTTTTGTTATTTAACCGAGAAGGTAAAGGGAAAAGCAAGTATAAGATAAAAACTATTTAATTATATCTTGTACTAAAGAATGAGACACAATAATGAATGGTGTAATCAGCTTTGGGCTTCTAGTGTTCGGTGGGACCAGAACTTGAAGCAACTATCAACTCAGTCTTTTATAATAAGGATATGAAGCCATCTCATTAACTTGGCCAAGGTGTCCAAAGTCCTTCTCCTTTCCTGTTCAAATATCTTTCACTCTATCTTCTGTTGCCTCATTTCCCTGAACACACACAGACATGTATATGTGGTGAAAAACGAATTGATCTATCAAAATATTTTATGCTAATGTTTTAATTTTGCTATCATATTTTATTATGGTAAAGTTCTGGCAGCCATGGCTGATGTTAAAATTACAATCTTTCTTTCTTTATTTCTTTAGCACATAAGACATTTTAAGGTAAATATAAGTATATACACTGGTCCAGGGCTGGAAATGGGGGAGGACGCTGGGAGACGAGTCTGGGGAGTGGATTTCAAGAGGGGACGGCATTTCACTTCCAACCGGTTAGGTTTATTTGGAAATTAAAGTGATTTCTTTATTTTATCCATTCAAAGACTACGAAAGCGATCCCAGTTCTGCACATAAGTGTAGCGCTGTGTTCATGGTTCGCTGTGCAATGCCATCTTTTGCCATTTTCCTGCAGATTGCAGCCAATAGAAATGCTTCTCTATCAGTGCGCGTCCTGCTCCTCACGACACAGACCGTAAAGGCAGACTTCAGCTTTTGTCATTCATGGTAACGAACAAACATTTTTGCATAGTGTAAACTATTAAATAAAATCTACAAATCATGCAATACTCTACCAGTAAAATAAGTGTTTTGAGAGCTTAGCTAAACAGGCCAGTTAGAGACACTAATCATTCTCATTTTTTATTAAATCATTCTTTAATTTCACTATATATATATATATATATATATATATATATATATATATATATATATATATATATATATTATTAAACACAGGGGCTCATTAATGATACTTACATTATAACATGTGGAAATTCCCACACAATGTATATTTAATTTGGCCAGAATTGCATGTGCTTGTCTTAATATTAGAAGGTTTAGAGAAAATATCAAATATGTTGTTAATAAATGTTATTATAGATTATAAAGTGTTTTATAATTAAATACATCTGAAAGGTCATCTAAAATTACCATTATTACCCCCTCTACACGTACACCCTTTCCAAGCTAGAGTCCTCCCAGTGAAGTTTGGCCATTTCCACCACTGCTGGTTACATAAGTTGAGTAAAGAGCAAAAATAATAAATCAAAAAAGAAGGATAAATGCAAAAAAGCAGTTACATTTCTCAAAATATTAAGGCTTTATAACAGATTCATCACTCGTATTAGGTGTGAGACAAACATGTCTGTCACACCTCAGATATAAAACACATGGCTCTGATCAGTATGTAATTTCTCTTTCTATTGGGATGAAGAGATATTGTAATCAGACCACCACCAGACTCCAGGAATCCTCACTGAATCAACAGACTTCTTCCTTACCTGATGATTCCTCTGATATATCAGCCGCGGTCCCTCTCCATCCAGCATAATGACAACAGGGCCCAGTCACATCATTGTTACTCAAGTCCAGCTCTCTCAGGACAGAGTTTGATAAAAACATAAGGGAATGAAAGGTTCACAAAACTGTTGAGTGCGTCTGTTGGACACTAAACACAGCAATAAAAAAATGTAATAAAGATAAAAAGATAAAATATGTCGTGGCCACGAGATATTAATTTGTGGGAATGTCATATTAACTCGTGGGAACGTGATTTTATGTCGTGGCCACGAGATCGTTTTGTCGAGGGAACAACATCCATTTCTTGTGGCCACAACTTCTTATGTTGAGGGAATGACATATTTTTCTCGTGGCCACGAGTTTAATGTGTAAACAAACCTACGTGACCATAGCAACCCGGGATTATCAGATATGGATTCATTAATATTTTATTTTGAATTAAGAAATTATTAATTAATTATTATATAAATTATTACTGACCATAGGCTACCAGACTGTTTATCATGAATAGGCTAAATGTTACATAAAAATCATAAAATAAAATAGACCTACAAGAAAACATTTTTATCCATCCCACAGTCTTGCTAGCTGTGTGTGTCCATTAACTGATGGTCTTTTTCCGTAATATTTGTATATTATTATTAGCTATTATTATCATCATCATTATTAGCCTATTATTATATTTTTATATTAGTTTTTCCCTTCATTTCAATCTCTTTACATAATGTTCTGACTAGTTTTGTAAATAAGGCTGTAAATGCTCGATATGCCAATAAAGCTTTGATTATGGTGACTGGAATTTATAGCCTATTGGAAATGCAGTTTAAAGGTTGAATTTAACATATATTTATTTTTTCTGCGAATTAATAATTATTAATATTATAGCCTAGTGTTTCGTTGAGGAATGAATCATTCATGTAGTTTTATTTATAAATGAAAACATAACATGCTCATTTATCATCACACACTGGCATAAATAGCCTACAATCATAAAATATTAGCATAATTGTCAGGCGTTTACAGTATTTGCAAAATATATGGTAGCAAATAGAATAATTATACAGAAAGTTAATTATGTAAAGCGATACACGAATTGAAAGGGGAAATAATAAAATATTATATTTATATGAAATAAATATAAAAATATAGCCCTAACAAGTAAATATAACCTAATAATAATAAAAATATATGAATATTAAATGAAATGTTTAATGTTAATAAAAATGTTTTATCCATCTCTGATAATCCCAGGTTGCTATGGTCACGTAGGTTTGTTTACACATTAAACTGAGAAACATGAGAAACATATGTCATTCCCTCAACATAAGAAGTCGTGGCCACGAGAAATGGATGTCGTTACCTCGACAAAAAGATCTCGTGGCCACGACATAAAATCACGTTCCCACGAGTTAATATGACGTTCCCACGAATTAATATCTCGTGGCCATGACATAACTAAGTGAACCGAAGATGGCCCCTCCCAGGCACCGTACAATTTCCATAAATGTCAATTTTTTTTTTTTTTTGGCCTAAACCAGTTAAACCACACCCACTTTGTTAAACATCAATATTACATTGTATGATCCAGTAAATTAAAGAACACACAAAAGTGTTGAGGGTCAGATTGTGTCCCAATAATCCAGGGTTTCTGGAGCACATTTTAAATGTTTCTGTTTTTGGACACACTGAGCTCAGGTCAGGTCTACTGATCAGCTGAGTTCAGTAAGAGAAACATCTGAAATGTGCAATGACAAGGAGGATCCAGGAACAGTTTGGAAACTTGCAGCAGTGAAAGCGTGACGTTAACAAACTCTCCACAGAAATAACACGCCCACATCAGCGTCTGGTTCTGTGTTTGTCAGATAGAGAGCGAGTCTTTCAGCTTATCTGTGCTTCTGCAGCAGGAAACAAACCGAGGGTTTATATATATGATGGTTTTCAGAGAGGTATGATCTCATTTTCTATTCCAATAATGAAAGAAATATTTCTCTATTAAACAAAAGTTTTTTTTTAGTCAATTTATGTATATACAACACACATACAACAATTATGTATTACTGATTTGATCTTATGCAAATGTGTTAAAGCTGTGAAAGCTCCCAAAATTTGCTAGTATTTCAAACAAGATTAATTAATGTATAACTCCATGAAGTAGTTTTTCACTGGTGAATAAATAAAAACATGAAAAAAACTTAGTGTTTTGCTAAAAAAAAAAAAAAAAAAAAAAAACGTACTAAGTTGATAGTTGAGACTTTGTTTCTTATTGAAAGAAAAAAAAAACACAAAGCTTACTGTGATTATTGGACAGAAGGCCACGCTATATAATGTCTAGTTAAGTTCCATTTATTTTATTTTTTATTGAATAACGGTAAAGAAGTTAACAATCACCAATAAATAAATACATTTATTTTTAAGTTTTATACAGTATACCATTATATTCAGCAGTCTAAACAAAATATATGCACTATAAACACATTTATTATAGAGAGAGAAAATATTTCTGCAGAAATCTGAGTGATCTTGTATTGTAATAAAGACCTTCATATTCTTCTCTCCTGCTAAGGTCCAGGACCATGATGGAAACATTAAATGAATTAGCCCATTTGAGGAACACTAGGTTTGGTCGACCCTGGCCCAGACATGGACTCAAACTCCTCTACTGGTTTGCCAATGATTGTGTTTATTTTGAAAACAACAACATGCTCTCTGAATGTGACCCAACAGAGGGAGATTTTGGTTTTCACTACTTTGAGAACAGATATGACCAATATGGGAATAAACTTCTTCCAGACGCAGATTTTCCTTACTATGTCGTTGGCAATCTAAACTCAGCAGGAGCTGAAGAACTTCCTAATTTTGTCTCAGAAGACAAATATACTGATGAGCACAACAGCAACACAGACCATATCATTGTCAGTCTTGATGAGGAGTGGTTTGATAAAGTTTATGTGACTCAACACCACGACCGATCAAACTACGATCCACACGCCACTTACCGGATCTCCAGAGGACTTCTCATGATCATCAGGAGTATGAGTTTAGAGGACTTTCTGAAGAAGATGGGTTATGATTTTGCTATTGTGCCCACCAACAGCATAATCCAGTTAGATGATGACACGACTACAAATAAACCCTCAGAGAACTCACCCAAGAAGAAGGGATTCTGGGAAAGATTCTGCACCATTCTTTAACACAGACTATCATCCACTGCAGCGCTCCTGGGAAATTAGGAAATCATAATGTGGCAGGCGACATCTAGGGAGTGAAGTCATGAATTAAGGGGGTGTGGTTAGCTATGTATAAAGACCAGCAGTAGGAACGAGAACGGTAGATGCGTTTGTTTCTGGCCGGCGGAAATAGTTTTTGTTTGTTGCTCTTGTTGTATTTGAGTTTCTGTTTATTTTTTTGGTTTGAATGTTTGGTTTCGGGTTTATTGTCTAGTCCACCAGGGTATTTGCATCGGTAATTGGGCCGAAAGAAATAGGAACGGCCCTTTGGGTGAACTAGTTTCTTTTTGTTTGTTTCCCCCACTGTTTATACTTTACAAGGACACTATATGCTTAGTGTTTAAGCAGAGTTGAGCTATTTTTTTGCACATCATTTACTTTGATGAATGGTGTGAATCACAAAGTTTATTTTTTTGTGTCTTGAATTTATTTAATGGGTTTTGTGTGATTTGTTTGCCTTTGCATGGTTTGATGCTCAACTTTTGCTGGGTTCACTTGTGTGTGTAAGGTGTCCTGTGTAATAAAAAAACTCTATAAAGCCATCAATAAATCTTGGGGATTTATTTAAATGAACCTGAGTTGTTGATGTTTATTTAAAGGGGGGCCTTGTTACAATAAATTACCACAGGATGTGTGTTCCAGTGATTTTGGTTGGAGTCACAGGTCAATTTCCTATTTCTCTTTCCATTGCCTATAAATACATTAGCAAATAATTAACATTGACATATTTTATAATCATCTAGCAACCATAAAGACTGCTTTCACAAACTGATGATGATTAATAATTTGAAGAATTCTAAATAAACTTGTGCATGTGTGTTATAATGCAACCTACATCAGCTTACATTTTGGTCTGATTTCCTCTCTGATCTTCAGTTTTGAGGGTTTGTGAGACATCTGACCCGACATCTGCTCGATAAATGCCTAAAGCACCACCCGGAAATATGTGAAAATTCATGAACAGGATGATAAATAGCCTACAAGATACCACCAATGCCATCAATTTCACTTTACCTTAACATTTTTAACAAAGAAACTACAATTTGCAATTCAAAACTGACAGAGGAATCAAATGTATTTAAAAAATTTATGTTCAAATTTTTGTCTACAATCTACCAGAAGTAAATGTTGCTCTTCAGTGGTGTTCAGAATTCAGTCCTTAATTAATTAATTAAATAATTGATTAATTTCAATCAAACCTGGGTAAAAACTAAATCCAGTTGACTTTGCGCTCACAGTGTTCAGTTTAACAACCAAGCCTTTATTTTGACAGAATAAAGAAATTCAGTACAGAGTATTGGACTTTAATAACCTAATCCTATATACAGGAAAGTGCTGCTCTTAACATTTGCACAGCAATCAAGTGTTTGAAATAGTGTGAATGTGAAATCAGAATCCATGTTACATTTTTGTCTTCATATAAGACACTGATGGACAAAATTACAGGTGGACAAAATTAAGATAAAGTTGAAAGTACAAATGCTGACATTTAGAAATAGAGTCATTCACACATTGTAATAAAGCATGTGTGCATTTAATATCAAAATTATATTAATATTACTGGAAAAGACATGTTTTGTTCCACAACACATATTACAATTACCTCAAGAATGAATTATGAAGATATTGTACTTTTTTTAAACAAATACATGAATATAAATAACATTTGCTCTTATTTTTATACAAGAAAAAAATATCAGAAGTCAATAAAATAAGCAGGTGCAAAATTTATCTGGCAAAGGCAGACATCATGAAAATCACCATGAGCTCAGGACCTAAGCCAAGATGCTGACCTTAAAGAGATGCAGGACAAAAATAAATGACGTTTATACAGTAAAAAGTTTATTAAAAATGCATGATGACCAATTACACCAACAAATAGGCTACCACATGCGTGTAACAGGCTTGCACAGAAACAAACGACGAATTACAAACAAATGTTACTGCAATTATTAACAATACTCACCATCTTATAGCCTGTATAGAACCCAATGATATTAATGTAAAGAAAAACCCGAAGATGAGAGATGGACCAAACAAATGAGTTTCAGACTGTTAACCTGAGGCGGGTAAAACATCATATCCGGTCGCATATCCCAAGTCTCTAATTGGCTGTAAAAAGCGAGCAGCGATAATTAAAAGCATTAATAACAGATAAAACAGCCCTCAAAATTCTCCAAATTTCTAGTATCACTCTTGATTTTGAATATATTTTAGTGATGATGATTCATTACAATCAGAGAAGTTCAGACATGCGAATAAATGCACATATAATCCAGCTCTTCGGTTCTTTAGCGAAGAACTACAGTGATTACATGTTAAAAATCAATGGAAACATGCAGAATCCACACGGACTTAAGGCTGGGGTTGTGAAAGTTTTTGTTTTCTCAATGTGCTGCATCTACTACCATCAGTACTTTTAGTTGTACTGAGTCATCAGTATAAGTTCACATATGTTATCTGTGACGTTGTGAAAGTTTTTGTTTTCTCAATATGTTGCAAACAGTTTTCTACAAGATGGTTGAGATCAGGAGTCTCTAGACTCAACTGCCACAGACTGGGAATCCAGAAACATCCTATGGTGTCACAACTATGATGACTGCTTGCATATTTGAGAATGTAGTTCTGCTGAATGTAATCAGTGTTATGTTTTTCAGATAATATCTGTTGATAGAGTTGATTTCTGAAAAGTTTTTTTTTAAATCTTTGTCTATGTCAGGTGGTTCACCTCCATATTCTGCATTAATACTGAGTTGTACATATGCTTATATTGTGTAATCTCACACAGAGATACTGAGGAATCATAAACCCTAAATCCAGCAAAGAGGGGTTCAGTGAATGTGGTGTTGAATGTGTGTAAGTGTGTGAGTGTGTGAGTGTCAAAGACGCTGTAGAAGGACAGAGTGCCGACAGACCAGTCCACAAAGACTCCTACTCTCTTAGAGGGGTGTGAAGGGACAGATATATCAGTTCTGTTCTTATTGTGCCAGACAGTGAATCCATTAGTAGTGCAAAACAAACTCCAGGATTTGATGTTGTATCCAAATCGACAGTCACTGCCTCCTTTCCTTCTGATTCCTTTATATGTCACTGATATTTCTGTCCCAACTCCATCCCATTCAGCCTCCCAGTAACAGCGTCCAGGCAGACTCTTTCCACATATAACCTGACACCATGTATCAAATCTCTCCGGATGATCAGGATACGGCTGATGCTCTGGCACACGTGTCATTTTCCTGTTCTCCTCAGACAGGATAAGTTGAGTGTGTGCTGTGTTTGGATCCAATGTGAGATCACAAGCATCTGAACACAAGAACAGAGAAGCAATGAAAACACAATAGCAGCAAAATCCATGGAATGAAGATGTGTGCATTTAAACATACATCTTTTTGGTCCTGCTGTCATTCTGATCTCCCCTCCATGATCTACACTATAAACACACAAACACACACAATTGAACGTAATCTCTCAAGTTCATTGTCAGGACAGCTATCACAGGCAGTGTTATTTAAACTTCCCAGCCAACATTTCCTGGTGGGGCCAATAAAGGCTTGATATGGACTTGAGGGATGGGCCCTATATGGCTTTGTCCATGGGTTCTATGTTGGTTTTGGCCATAGTAGGGCTTGCTCGGACAGGGCCAACATGGAACCCACAGACAAACCCTTGTGCGCAGTCTGTGCAGAAACAAAAATATGGGCTGCATGTTGATGAATGTGGACCCTGCTGATGACGAAAACCACATCATGCAGACAGTGCGCGTAACATCATGGAACCTTGGATGGCCAAAGCATTCTTTCGGCAATAGTGTTTGACCTACTTGAGTATCTGCAGTTTATAGTTTGGATCCTCCAGTTTGTGTTTGAGCAGTTGGACTCCTGATTGTCCTGGGTGATTATAGCTCAGATCCAGCTCTCTCAGGTGTGAGGGGTTTGAACTCAGAGCTGAAGACAAATAACCACAGCCTTCCTCTGTCACCATACAGCCAGACAACCTACAGACATTCAGAAGGATCATCTACAGATACACATGAACATTATGTGCCTGTTTACACCTGGTCACTTCATGTGTTTTCTGTAATGGGATAGCTATTTGATCATGAAAAAAATGTAAATGCCCTCCAAAACACTTTCGACGTGCATTTAAATCCTATTGATCAAACCACTTCAGGAGGTGGTCTGGGCTGCATACCAGATGAAACTGGACAAGTGTAAATGCATCTGGCTGTTGAAACCACTTATGCAAATTTTACTCCTCCCAAAATATTAAAATAATAAATGTGTGAGAGCGTTTTATAGGCTATATGGCATGTTATAGTCAGATATGACAACGCTAATGCAACATGCAGTAGAGTAGCAGAGTATGTCTTCAGCATGCCAATGCAATGCAAACTGCCACAAATGAAACTGAAAGTCGCAGACACTCAACACAATCATCTTCATTAAAAGTAGTGAGACTAACCTATCTTTCCAGTGCTGATGCCACACTCTCTCCTTTTGCAGTCTTAGCTGAAATTAGCTGTTGATGAATAAAATGGCATAAAATGCAGCGCATATCTGTTGCTTTCGTTGACGTGAACTCCATTAAATTTGCATATAGCACGGGAATTGAAGACCGGATTTATATCCATTTTGCGAAGACACATTTATGTGGCCATGTGTAAATGGAAATGTTTTAACAAATCAGATAGATATCTGATCAGAGAAAACACATAAAGTGACCAGGTGTAAATAGGCCCTATGACTGACTGTACATTATACTTGTATGTACCGTGCATTATATATGTTCTTGCATACCTCAGTATCTGCAGCTGACAGTTTGGACTCTTCAGTCCATCAGAGAGCAGCTTCACTCCTGAATACTGCAGGTCATTGTTACTCAGATCCAGCTCTCTCAGAACACAGTTTGAGGATTGTAGCACTGATGTCACAATTGCACAATGCTGGTCAGTGAGATAACAGGACTGTAGTCTTTGTGGAGAACAAAAAAATAGTGATACAATATGTTTATTAAGGAAGGTTTTATAATATGGAGCACATATTTGGGGAATATACAGTATATATATATATATATATATATATATATAAACTTTGACTGTAGCTAATAGCTATGTAGTAGAAGCAAAGATAAATCCAACATATATATCCTGTGACTGAATTAAATTAAAGAGAAACTTAAAGAGAGAATGCAAGAATACAAAAAATAATAAGAAAAAACTTTCTTTAGTTTAGACTTCATGAGACTTCCCTTAGACTTCACGAAAAATAATGATTAATTTTATGTATCTATATATAAAAAATGAATGTAAATTTGAGTTACAGTGCTCTTCTGGTGTTTTTGATCACTGGCATCAGTCTCATCAGTGCTTTATCAGATCTGCAGTATTTATGTAGTTCAAATTTCTCTTGAGTCTCTTCTGATATCAGGAGCACATACACCAGAGCCGACCACTGAGCAGAGGAGAGATTCTGTGCTGAAAGATTTCCTGAGCTCAGATACTTCTGGATTTCCTCTAGAGAGTCATCTTTCAGTTCACTCAGACAGTGGAAGAGGTTGATGGTCTTCTCTACTGATTCCTCCATCTGTATTGTCATTTTGATATAGTCAGCAGTGTCTTTGACACTCTTGGGTTTCATTTCTAGTCTTGGCAGCAGTTCCTTCAGATCACTCTGATTGGACTCCAGTGAGAGACCCAGCAGGAACCGGAGGAGAAGGTCCAGGTGTCCATTCTTGCACCATAAAGCCTTGTTGACTGCAGACTTATGAAGGTCAAATAATGATGCTTTGGAAACTTTCCATGTCAGTTTTTCCCTCCATGTTTGAAGAAATGGGTTTCTTCCATTGCATTTGTATCTGAAAAACACGTAGAGAGCAGCGAGGAACTCCTGAACACTGAGATGTATGAAGCTGTAAACTTTTCTCTCTGACACAGCCTTTTCCATCTGAAAGATCTGAGTGCATAACCCAGAGTACACTGACCCTTCACTGACATATAGTCCACACTCCTCAAGATCTTCTTTGTAGAAAATCAGATTTCCTTTCTGCAGCTGTTTAAAGGCAAGTTTCCCAAGCTTCAGAATAATCTGATCAAAAGACTTGACTTCAGGCTTAGGTTTAATGTCATCACAGTATTTTGTTTTCATCTGTTGCTTCTGATAGAGTAAGAAGCTTGTGTACATCTCTGTGAGAGTTGTAGGAGTTTTGTCATTGCCCTCTCGCGCCATCAGAGGCTGAAGAACAGTGAGAGAGATCCAGCAGAAGAGGGGGATGTGGCACATGATGTACAGACTCTTGGATTTCCTGATGTGACGGATGATGTTTCCAGCAAGCTCTGGACTGCTGTTTTTGATGAAGTACAGCTCTTTCTGCTCATCGTTGAATCCTCGCACTTCTGTCACCTGATCAATGTAGTCTCGGGGAATCAGACCGGCTGCTGCCGGTCTGGATGTGATCCAGATGAGAGCAGAGGAAACCAGATGTCTTTTGATCAAGTGTGTAACAATCTTACTCACTGTTGTTTTTTTATGCACATCTGTAAATCTGTCACCCTGTTTAAAGTTCAAAGGGAAGCGACATTCATCCAGCCCATCAAAGATGAACATGACCTTGGAGTCATCCTCAGGAAGAGAGGGCAGTTCTTCAGGATCACTAAAGAAGCATTTGTTAAGCAGTCTCATGAGACTGTACTTTTTTGTAATCAAATTCAGTCTACGGAATGGGAGTGGAAATATAAAGAGTATGTCCTGATTTTCATTTCCTTCCGCCCAGTCAAGAATGAATTTATTAACAGAAACGGTTTTTCCCACTCCTGCGATCCCCATCATCAGCAATTTTCTGTTTCGTCGTCCCATATGGTCTTTGAACATGTCGTTGCACTGGATCGGTGTGTCCTTGGCAGAAAATCGGATGCGCTTTGATTCGATCTGTCTCACCTCGTGTTCACTTACTATTCCTCCAGTCTCATTCTCCACCAAATATAGATCAGTGTAAATATCATTCAGGTATTCCCGATGACCCATCTGAGAATTACCAACCAATATCCGGTTGTACTCCTGTTTTAGTTTGTCTTTCAATCTGAGGCTGATCTCTCTGTAATTATGAAAATCAGCTTTAACGTTATCTGTGTTTGAGCCTTTGAGAGAGAAGAAAAGATGACAATAAGTATGCATGTCAATAAACAAATATTATGTAAATATTCTAACCTGGCACAATAACTTGCAAAGTCATGGAAATACCAAATGCTTGCATGCTTGCTTGCTTGCTTGCTTGCTTGCTTGGGGGGGGGGGGCTTGTTGGAGTTGAAGAGTAAACTGTTTTACTGGAGTCCCGGGTCATGGTTTATTTATTTGTTTGTTTGCTTATATATTTATTTTTGTAAAATGGTCTTTTGTGCTATAATTCACACATGCAAAGTCGGTTGATAACATAACTTCAACAAAGTAATAGCCTAGTTAACAATTACTTGTTTACATAGAATATATAATGTATTTTATATTATTTAGGCAATTATAGGCTACAGTTTGACAGAATGTTCTAATTCAACACACCATGGGACGTCAATTTAACATTTTCTTATATTGATATTGTTTATTTGGAATATGTGAAGGCCAGGTTTTTCCATCACTCATCATTAGAACCCATTTTACACATGGCACTCGATTCTGACTTGTACTTGCTCTTATAAAAATTTACCATATTCTTAACTGGAGCATTTGTTATAGCCTAATAAGACTAGTGTCACGGTGCACACAGCAGGGAGGAACAAGGAACACAGAGACAAGAACGTAAGCTCAAATAATAGTCTTTAATGACATCAGGGCTAGACAAGTCAAGACAAGGCAAGGCTGACAGACAGGAAACACCGGGGAGTAACGAGTAGACCAGAACAAAAAGGAACTCAGAAGACAGGAACTAAATACACAGGGTAATTAACACATAATCACATAATCACAGCTGGACAAGAATGAACTAATAATCACATCAGACAAGGACAGGAAACAAACCAAATATAGAAACAAGAGGAGGGAACACATGACATTTTATCTCCATTTTATGGTCCAGGTCCATTTTATTTCACTTTCCAAATTCGCTTCCACAAATTCAGTGGTTAAAATTCGGCAGAAATTTTGCCATTGCACACCTGGGAGCTGCAGTGATAGCAGTAGAGCACCGATGCATGATCTCCATCTGCTGTCAGTCGCTCACCAGCAGGTGGCGCAAGCGGCTGTTGATGAAGACCAAAGCAACAAGTGGATAAAGTCATTCATTCTCAAAAACTGATCTGCAGAAATTGAGCAAGCGCTAAATAGAAGTTTTGATTATCGAGGCCAGTATAAACATGATGAAAAGCTGATTGTGTGTATGTTTAATTCAACATCTGTGCTGTTTCCCATAGCCTACATGTAAGCAGCTTTCTCTACCAATCTCAGATCTTACTGATGATGCAAACTATATACAGGCAGATGAGGATATGAACGCAAGTTACGGAATGCACAAAACTGCATGTTAAACATTTCCCATAAAGAAAACACTTAAGACAGTGATAATAAATTATTAAATTCGGCATCTAATAAATAACATATATTACTGTATATTATGTACAGTTAAGCACAACCCACAAAGTTTCACCAAACCATTTTTTTCTCTAATAGAAAACCAAGCACAGTTTTTCTAGGTTTGATACTCGCTGCACATTCACCTAGGCTGCTTTAGGGACCGTCTGCAAATTTATCTCACAGTACAAAATTAAGTCCAATAATTTATTCAAATGAATGTTTACAGTAAATTAATAATTTACTCAAACTGACTAAATATATATTGCCAATAACTCACCTTAGACAATACTTTCCCTAAGTATGTACACTCCACAATTTTTTTTTAAGAAACAAATGACAGTAATTCACCAATTACCAATTATCCAAAGGTTGCGAGTTCGAGTCTCGGGCTGGCAAGAATTGTAGGTGGGGCGGGGGTGAATGTGCAGCACTCTCTCCACCCTCAATACCATGACTGAGGTGCCCTTGAGCAAGGCACCGAACCCCCAACTGCTCCCCGGGCACCACAGCATAAATGGCTGCTCACTGCTCCGGGTGTGTGTTCACGGTGTGTTTGTGTTCACTGCTGTGTGTGCACTTTGGATGGGTTAAATGCAGAGCACAAATTCCGAGTATGGGTCACCATACTTGGCCATATGTCACGTCACTTTCACTTTTTTTCATTTTCAAAATGGGGTTTTTGTGTTCCAAATGTTCTATGTTACTAGTATGTTACTAGTGACCAGACTGACTTACTACAGTTGAAATTTTGCCAATATCTTCCTCACTGTATATTCAGTATGTAATTATTCTTAAGAAATTACTGTAATTCACATAAAGATTTAGTTTTTTATGTTCCAAAGGTTGTAGTACATTCCTAGTGACTAGACTGACTTACTATAGGTGAAATTTAGCTAATACCTCCCTTACTGTACATAAACTCCATCAATATTTTATACTACAACCTTTGAAACATGAAAAATCCCTGTTGGGGTCTTACAGATTATTTTGTTTTTGTTTTAAATAATTGTGAATGGTACATACAGTTAGGGAGATATTGGCAAGATTTCACATGAAGTCGGTCTTGTGACTAGCAACGTACTACAGCCCGTGGAACATGAAAAAAAAAACATTTTGGTGAATAACTGTAGTTTAAAAAAAAAGATATTTGAGTACTGTACATACCGTAAGGGAGATATTGGCAAAATCTAACCTGTAGTAACTCAGTCTTGTATCTTGCATCTTACTTCAACCGCTGGAACATGAAAAATCCTTTCCAGGGATCTTTTACATGTAAATAATTGTGTACTGTACATATATTTACATTTGCATTTATGCATTTAGCAGACGCTTTTATCCAAAGCGACTTACATTGCATTCAAGTTACAGTTTTTACATTTTATCAGCTCTTGCTTTCCCTGGGAATCGAACCCATGATCTTGGCGTTGCTAGCGCCATGAGCTACCATTTGAGCTACAGGAAAGCTACAAGCTATATATGAAGGGAGGTATTGGCAAAATCTCACCTGTAGTAAATCACTATGGGCAAAACAAGCTTTACAATTTGACAGTGTGTAATTTTAAATGTTAAAAGTAAATTTAACTGAAATACATGGGACGTTTTAACCCAGTTGGTGGGATTGTCAGACGGTCCCTTGGGTGCGATAGTGCGTCAATGCTTTCTCCGGTTTAAATTTGCAGCAACAATATGCCTAGGCGGTTTTGAACTCCTTTTTTATGTCAATATAAAGTGGTTGCATATTGTTAAAACTAATTGAGGTATTGATATCTTTGTAGGACTTTTAAGCAATTAAAGATCTGGGCTGTATTCATAAAGATTCTAAGAATCCTCTCAGAGAGCTCCTAATTTATCTTAAAAAATTCTAGCTAGGAGTCTTAGCTTAAAAGTGATTCAGGACCAATCTGAGAGCAACTCATAGCGAGGAAAAGACAAAAACTTGTATCTTAGTGAGGAGGCGGGGCTGACCCCGTTGCTAGCTATGACACAGTCTTTTGAAGACTGTGATTGGTTGGTTGTCCAAGAAGGAAGTGAGAGCGCTTTTAAGAGTAGGGTTTATTATAAGCCTTCACTTTGAAATTACAAGCGTAATTTTTCCTGTTTTACCGTACTCTCTCTCTCTCTCTCTCTCTCTCTCTCTCTCACGCACACACACACACATTATATTCTTTATTTTTTATTTACCATGCTGTCATACTTAACGTATTTTATAGGAAATGAACAGCGACACAATAAGGTTCTGAAAGTGCTGTAACAGACCCAAATCATCGCTGCTGCATAGCTGCATTTTTCCTGTTGCCAAATATGTTAATGTAGTTAATGTAGTGATTACGTCCATTTCTGGTGCTATGGCATTTCTGCGCAGTGTCAGGGATGTTAACATGTCTTTAATAAGATCTGTCACAAACATGATCCCTGCACGATCTAATGTGTAGCGTCTTATTAACTCACTGTCATGCATTGTGTACAACACATTTCTTCTCCCTCTTCATGTTTCATCCATTTTCTCCGCTGCTAAAGAAACTCTTAAACCTCTTAAAAGTCCTCGTTCGTACTGCTAACAATTTCGGACCTTAAGACCTCTTTTAAGGGTTAAGATGCTTTCTGAATTACTTTTTTCTTTACTAGGATATTTTCTGTAAATTTAAGAGGAAACACCCACATTTCTAAGAATTTTCTTAGAATTTTGTTACTAGGAGCAACTCTTAGCACTAAGATTTTTCATGAATACGGGCCCTGAGGTCTTATATTATTGTATAAGTTCACTGAGGCACGTCGTTGGGGAATCCTGGAGTGTGGCATATGAGGGGAACCCCAGTATTACAGCACAGCGTCACACAAGCCATGATACAAAGTAAAGGAAACTAAGCAACTGAAAACAATATATGTCTTCTTCAGATATAATGTTAGTTCTGTACTTCAGCATTGGGTAAAATAGCATTATAATGTTCTTTGTGGTAGAGAAAGCTGCTTACATGTAGGCTACGGGAAACAGCACAGATGTTGAATTAAACACACACACAATCAGCTTTTCCTCATGTTTATACTGGCCCCGATAATCAAAACTTCTACTTAGAGCTTGCTCCATTTCTGCAGATCAGTTTTTGTGAATAAATGACTTAATCCAGTTGTTGCTTTGGTCTTCATCAACAGCAGCTTGTGCCACCTGCTGGTGAGCGACTGACAGCAGATGGAGATCATGCATCGGTGCTCGACTGCTATCACAGCAGCTCCCGGATGTGCAATGCCGAAATTTCTGCCGAATTTTAACCACTGAATTTGTTAAAGCGAATTTGGGAAGTGAAATAAAATGGACTGAAATTTGCCAGTCGAATATTATACATCGTATTTTTAAACAGATTGAATATTTTGGAAGTGAATTCTGGAAATATGAATTATTGAATTTTTAATTATGAAAGTGTGTGTGAAATATTTTGAATTGAAATATTCACAGCTTAAATAAACAAATATGTTAAATTTCAGGACCTAAAAATGCAAGCCCTGGAAATACAAGGCATTAAAATGCAAGCACGTACTGTTAATTTAATGCATTACTTTTTTTAAGTTAATTCTATTAAACATGCTTTTTTGTTTCAAAGACATATGACATTATTTTTCTTCCATACATCATCTTCGCAATAGGAACAGCTCGCCCAAATCTTATCACACTTTGAGTGCTGGTGAACGCACGCAGAGTATAATATGATTTGCGCGCCACTCATGCACAATTAAAAGAACTGCGCTTCAGTCATATTGTGCTGATAACTGGTCCGTTCAGTTCACACGTTAAGTTGGTGCTTTTAAAAGTGTTGAAGGTGCGATTTAAACAGTTAATTAATAGCCTGCCACCATTTGCATTTTTGCAAGCGACAGCGGTGTACCAGTTCTAACGCCAGGGCAAAAGTTCGAGCAAAGCATGCTAACTGTTCTGTCCTTGGCTGCACAGACGAGCACAGAACACTATTTAGAGTCTGTTCATGATACAGCTTCATATTCAGGACATGCAAGTACCTCACTTTATATTTCGTGAATGTCTGCAAATCACCTTTCTGGGTAACACTTTAGAATACTGTTCCATCTTTAATGAATAACTACACAAGAACACATGAGTAATGCAATATCGGTTACACTTTAGAATAGGAAACACTTATTCACTCTTAACTACGAATTTTCCCTCAATAAACTCCTAATTTGCTTCTTATTAATAGTTAGTAAGGTAGTTGTTAAGTTTAGGTGTTGGGTAGGATTAGGGATGTAGAATAAGGTCATGTAGAAAAAGGCATTAATATGTGCTTAATTACTACTAATAAATGGCTAACATTCTAGTAATATGCATGCTAATAAGCAACTAGTTAAGAGACCCTAAAATAAAGTGTTACCGCAATATCAGCACTCTAGTAACTACTAGTATCTAACAAGAAACTCTGATTAATTAATTAGTAAGTAATAGTGCTTATTTGAATGTGGTAGTTCACTATTAACTAATCAGTATCTATTATGTTTTCATACCTCCCTAAGAACTACTAAGAACTACTGTATACAGGTTCATAATTAATGTGAATAATACATAATATATAATTAATTATAAAGTGAAGGTCATGGTAACGTACTAGTAATGACTCTTAAGTATTACCAAATTCTTCACAAGGAATTACTAATTATTTGGATCAGTTTCTAAAGTGAATAACATGATAATTCTCTAGTTATGACTGAAATCATTGTAAGCTTTTGAGGGTTTTGTAAAGCATTGGATAGTAGTTGTTCAGGTGTTACAACATCCTTCTAAAGGAATTACAATTTTTTGGGGTCAGTATCCTAAAGTGAACATCGAGATAACACTTTTGAGGTTTTTGTAAGGTCCTGGTTAGTAATTAATTTTGCTAGATTCAATAACACTTAAATCAGTACTAATGGGTTACCTTGATCTTCAATTTAGAATACTGATCCAAATAATTAGTAATTTCTTCAGAAGGATGTAGTAACACTTAAGTCATTACTATCCAGAACCTTACATATATCTCAAAAGCTTACAATGATGAATTAATTATACATTATGCATAATTCACATTAATTATGAACCTGTATACAGTAGTTCTTAGTAGTCCTCCAGGATATATGAAAAAATAGTAGATATTGATTAGATAATAGTGAACTACCAGTTTCAACTGAGCGCTATTACTTACTAAATCATTAATAAGTGTTTCTTGTTAGTTAATAGTAGTTACTAGAATGTTAATAGTGCATTAGTCACTTGTTCCTGTGTAGTTATTCATTAACGATGGAACAGTATTCTAAAGTGTTACCCCTTACTGAATGTGCTTGTTAGCATGTTGTATCTTACTGTATTCACAGAGACCAGAGCTATTTGCTATTTTTATTTTTAACCTGAAAACACTCATCATCTGTATAATTCATAAACACACCATTATTGCTTCTTAAGAATAAAATAAATAACAACATAGCTCTGGTCTCTGTGAACACAGTCATAGACAATGGTAGCTTTAGCAACATTAGCCGTGCTGCATGCTAACAAGCACATTCAGGAAGGCGATTTGCAAACATTCACAAATGTTGTGATAGTTTAAAATACTAGTCAGAATTATAAGCAATTGTATAACTGTGTTATACAGTTGTAACTGTGAAATAGCAGGATGCTTGCCTGCCTACAGCCCCAGATGCTGGATAAGCTCCAACATCCCTGTGGCCCTACATAAGACAAGGGGATGGATGGATTATGATATAAGTAGTCTTAAATGTGGCCTTGGTCCTGTAATTACTCTACTTCACTGAGAATTCGATATGACTAAAATATGAGTGAACCCAATTAATTGGTCAATATAAATTTTCCTGTACAGACGGGGATCATTACTTACCGCAGATCTGTTTTGAAGTGGCAGAAGTTTTGATATGTCCCTTAGCCTGAACTGTTAAAGAGAGAAAATGCATTGACAGAAATCACACAAGCACATTGGCGGAGCTAAAAGGAAAGTTTAAGCTGAAAGCCAACAATTACTTCCTTATTTACATTAAAGACCATCACACTTCTAAACAGTCAATGTTTAATAAAAGAGAAAGCTTTTCAATTTAATTTTAATGTTACCTTCTTTATGTTCATTCTCTAACTGTTCAGCCAGAAGGTTTTGGTTCATCTTCTTTAGGATGTTCACTGTGATATTCACAGATTCTTCTGGTCCAAAATGTGCCACCATATTATCCACTGTGTCTAAGACATCTGCGTTCTCCATTTCAGAAGCTGAAACACACTCATTATGCTTCAAGTACCACTGAAACTCCTTCAGATCATCTTGGACTAGTTCCCTCAGTGAGCTCACAAGCAGCTCCTTAACAGACGCCATCATCCTTCAATAAACCACTGTTGCAGAAAAAAAGGAAAAAAAAACCTCAAATAGTTTCACTCTTAATGTGGATCTAAGTGCTCAAATGTTATGGTTAATGAAATGAAACAAAAATTCACAAAATTTTGATTAAAGTCCCAATTTTGACACCGAGGGTCTAATCAATGTAAACTAATGCCTGACACTTTTAAATCTATACAGATATGTATTTCATGAAGCAGAATGTATTAACTTACTGTGAATAATGATGATGCGGATGTTTCTTGTTCCTCCTCTGAACTATTGCCTCATTGAGCATACGCTCTGAAAACTCCCACTTCTGCATTTTCATACAGTGGGAGTGATTTTTGTCAAAATGTAAAGCAGTAAAAGCGGAAACATTTCAGAAAAAAAAAAACAAAAAAAAAACAATGTAACCTTTTGTTTTCCCAGAGACTGCAGATATGAGAGTGAAAATATGTGGAACAGAGAAAATCAGTCTGTCTTAAAAACAGACAAACACACCTTATCTGATGTATAATTCACTATATTGAGAAATTACAGTTAAAGGGGTCATGAACTGTCTTTGTTTTTTAATTTGTACAGTTATCTGAGATCCACTTATAATGTTTTCAAGATTTTTTACATCAAAAAACATAATTTATAACTAAAATGCTATTTTCTGTCCTGTTTTAACCCCATCATCAGAACGCTCTGTCTGAATAGGTGTGGTGGATTGTAGACTCTGAAGTAAACATCCACTGCTATGATTGGCTAATAGTTGTGTGTTTGACAGCGTACATTCCTCATAGATGGACGCTGTTGTTATATAGGTCAAAAACACATAAATAACTTAATACATACAGTATTAAACGATCTATAAGAAAAGAAAAAGCAATAGTGATCACGTAATGAAAAGTTCCTCACACTTGTGTTGCAACATTACTGTCAGATCCAATATAGTCGACAGCATCATCTTTTAGTTTCAATCTTTCTGAAAATCCCATGTCAAATTGTGCCTTATTTGTAAATGAATGTACGGTAAAATGAAGTGAACAAAGGACCAAGTTCTTACTGATGCAGTCTGGATCTTCATTAAAAATAAAGTTCAGCCACTCTTTCCTAATGCTGGGATCAAAAGGGAGGCAATGCAAACACTGTTTTTCAACAGCTTGGCACTGCACAGTGTCTTGTTGTCTTCAGAGCATCTTTATCATTTTATTTCTGTGACACTGTTACATCACAGAGTAGAACATTGCGCAAGCTGTGGTTTTGGCAGACTGCCTTCAATATAAGCTGTTTTTAGACTAACGACAAAGTTATGAGTTCTGAAAATGACAGAATGTTTTTATAGTACAATGACCTCTTATATGTCAAAAGATCAAGGGAAGTTTGGTTTCTCAGTTTATGACCCCATTAGTGCACTCTCAGGGCTGGGTTGCGGCAGGAAGGGCATCCGACATAAAACATGTGCCAAATCAGCTGTGCGGATCACTCCGCGGTGGCGACCACTGATAAAGGGAGCAAGCCGAAGGAGAGAGAGAGAGAGAAAGAGTTTATGACCCCATTAAAATGAGACCGCAACATGATACAGATAAAGACAGACAGACAGAACCAGAGGAGAGACACTCTGGTTTGAAAATTGGAGGGATGGATGATGGTCGATTAAATCTGGAATGAAACAGCAGGTATGACAACTAAGGATGCACAGTTTAGTCAGTTTGTTTACTAATTTGAGTACTGATCAACTCAGTGAAAAACAATTGAGAACGCCCTGTCTTTTTGCCCTGTCTGCAGATTGCCATAATAATCAAAATAACACACACACACACATTTTGAATTTGCTGTGTCGATTTGTGTTTTGAAAGTCTTTCTCAAGAAACAAGGGTCCTTTTATTTGCATCCCATCTGACTTATGCTGTTCTTAGAGTTATTGTGTTCTCTGTTGCTTTTCTATTAGATGAATGCTGCAAAAAAATTGTCATAAGTTTAAAATTTAAAGATGCCTTTACTTGAACAACTTTGTAGAGGTGTTATATAATTTAATGACAGGTCATTGTTGCCATGATCAATCTTTGGTGTTTCAGGTTCTCATGCACATCGCTAGTAACACACCGAGCTACAGCGGTCAAATGAACAACAACTTATACATGTTATCTTGTCACTGCAGTATAACTGATGTTTATTGATCCTGGGATATTTTTTCTAATGTTGGTTGGTCAAGTCTGTATTTGCAGCACAGTTTGTGCTGGTGAAAGGAGTGAAATTATTTCCCTATGAAATTATTTCCTCATGAATCCAAAATGTCAGTGTAACCAGTTCTACTTCACCTCACTCCAAGCGGGATTTGAACTGCTATTTCCGGCACGGGAGGTGGGTGCTCTAACAAGGAGGCTAATCAGTCGCAAGAGCGCCACTTCTTGAGATCAGGGGAGTGAGGTTTACACGCACCAGCACTTACTGGCCTACGTCTGTTACATCAGGATCTCACACAAAACAGACGCCATGCAACCACCCTGACCAAACATATCCCCTTGTTCATTTACAACCCCCTTCCTCCTTCATTGTCATATTATACATTTTGTGTTATGCTTTTTTTATGTAGATTTCAAGAATTTTAGTTCATACGATAGCCTAATAGCCTACATTTATTTCAATCCCTTGCTGAAAAAAATAAATAGAAACCATCGTATAATTTGTAATGGTTTTACTGGCTATAATGAAACTGTTATTGGTTTTAATGGAAACTGTAATGGTGCCTGTTGGTCCCCCCCCCCGCTATATCCTAATATAATATGTCCCAAAACACACTACAGGAACCATTACTTAATGGTTTTAATTGTTAAAAGTTGATAGTTTGTAATGTTTGTAATGGTATTTGTAATAGAAATCATTAGAATTTCAGTGATGGTTTCTATCGTTTTTGTCAGCAGGGTCACCATGGGTTTTGTCATGTTATTTGCCATAAATGCGACAGGATTGCTATAATATTGTGAGATATAGCGACTGTTTGTAGTTGTGGTGGGCCTATTTGGGAGAAAATCCAGAGCCGTTTTTTTACTCCCAGTCCATCCCTGATTGGTATAGTACATATTTACCTGACTGATAATAAAATGTTATATTTGATTTATTCTAAACTCTCCTGAAATCATTATGACTAGTAGACTGTAAGGAGACTTTTGTTACTGCAAATCTGTGTCCAGGATAGGTCAAACTGAAGGCTCATGAATGGTAGGAGCAGTAGGCACATCATCGGAGACCTCTGATTTCTGTTTATCACTGGTGTTAGCAAGTTGTATGGGAAAAGACTAAGTATTGCTTGTCATAAGCAAGCAGTAGGTGGCGGACAATTAGATATTAGTTTACCTACACCCTCTGACTAACATCAGACTGGCGAATTTGTGATCGTAAGATCCACGTGAGACTTAAAAGAGACATTAGGTCCCCAGTGAATGGATAATTGAAAGTATAGCGAACCCGGAATTATCAAATATCTAAATTAATACACAATCAACATTTGTGATCAGTTTTTAATTAGAAACATTGCCTAAATTTAATGTTCATTTGAAATTGGAGTCAGATTAAAGACGGAGCTAGACTAAAATTTAAACTAAATCCTGATTAATTCAGAAGCGCAAGTAAAAGGCCGAACGTGCATCAAACCTTCAACCAGGATGCTGGAATCCGCTTTGTGGGCTGGTGGGTGGATCCTTACACTAGGAGCGTTTGTTTTGCTTTTACGTTACTTTAAAACAATTTTCGATGTTTGAAGTAGAAAGACTGACATAGGATTTTATTGTAAAATGCACTCCAATGTTCAAGTCAAATCTCCTTTATTTCTATAGCACTTTATTCAGTACATATTGTGTCAAAGCAGCTTTACAGTGTTAAACAGATTTTTTTTTAATAATGCAATCAAAATTCAATTATGCTGTAATGCAGCTCTAAAAAGAGGA
>CM041797.1:53884312-53974312 GCA_023376895.1 Aspiorhynchus laticeps
TAGCGCGGCCGCGGCAGCGCCAAACACAACAGGCTTGTTCGAGGTGTATCGGCACCTCGCAAACAGATCGACCGATCGATTGGCACACAACACACCAAAGCACCGCGAGAGCGATCCAAAAGCATAAAGAACCGCCTGCTTTCCAGTCGCTCCTTCAGCACCCCGATGCCTCGGACCAAATGGTCCATGCAGCGCCGATCCATCCCGAACAAGCCTAAACAAACTATCAACAATGGCAGACATTGCGTTGCTATTGATGTTCATGGCTTTGCGAACCTACATCGGCATCCAAACACAGCGAATCCAACGTGTTCGTGTTTAGCTGCTATTTCAAATATGGCGGTCCAAAGTTTCTGTTCGTCTTGTTGGTCACGGTAACCCCGCCCCCAGCCTCTGAAGCAAGCGGTTCTTCCTTCTATCTCAGCAAAGTTTTGGTGCTACTTATGAACCGCTTTTCCTGGTTCGGAGCTGGTGCTTTGGGTGTCGAAAGACAAAGAACCGGTTTGAAACTAGGCTCTGGCTCCGAACCAGCACTCGAACTGCCTTGGTGGAAAAGTGGTGTGAGTTTGGCTCATTTTACTTTTTGAGTGCCTAAATCCTTATTCATTGATTTTAAAGTGTTCACTGATATTTCAGCTGATTCTAACACACTTTTAATAATCAAACATTTATAATTTGTTCTTTATATTTGTCTCTTTCTAGTTTGGATCATGGAGGCAATTTTAGAATCACACCAGGATTAAGAAA
Organism: Aspiorhynchus laticeps; assembly: GCA_023376895.1. Taxonomy (NCBI): domain Eukaryota; kingdom Metazoa; phylum Chordata; class Actinopteri; order Cypriniformes; family Cyprinidae; genus Aspiorhynchus; species Aspiorhynchus laticeps. The sequence continues at coordinate 53,885,060 of CM041797.1, forward strand.
ATGTGGGCCTTTTCTCTCTTACACATCTAAACACACACACACACACACGTTGGTTTTTGTGGTTTATGGGGACTCTCCATAGGCGTAATGGTTTTTATACTGAACAAACTGTGTGTGCTATTGCCCTACACCAACCCTACAACAAAACTTAGCTCTCACAGGAGACTTTGTGTATTTTTAGATTTTCAAAAAAACACCATTTAGTATGTTTTTTAAGCCTTTTGAATTACGGGGACATAGGCAGTGTCCTCATAAACCACCTTCAAATTGTAATACCTCTGTCATACCCATGTCATTATACAAATTTGTGTCCTCATAAACCACATAAACCCACACACACACACACACACACACACAGAGCGCTAAAACTCTCTATTTATGTCTCATCTGTCTTCTTGTGTTCAGATGCCTGTGATCTCACACTGGATCCAAACACTGTAAACACTCAACTCATGCTGTCTGATGAGAACAGGAAGGTGACGCATATGAAAGCACAGCAGTTGTATCCTGATCATCCAGAGAGATTTGATACGTATCCCCAGGTTCTGTGTGGAGAGAGTTTGAGTGGACGCTGTTATTGGGAGGTTGAATGGAGTGGGAGAGTGACTGGCATAGCCGTGACATATAAAGGAATCAGCAGGAAGGGAGTGGGTGACTGTGTTTTTGGATGGAATGACAAATCCTGGAGTCTCTTCTGTTCTGATAACAGTTACACTATTTGTCACAATAATGACAGAACTGACTTAATCGCACCTTCACCCCCCTCTAACAGAGTAGGAGTATATCTGGATTGGCCGGCTGGCACTCTGTCCTTCTACAGCATCTCTGACACACACACACTCAAACACTTACACACATTCAACACCACATTCACTGAACCATTCTATGCTGGATTCAGGGTTTATGATTCCTCAGTCTCTTTGAGAAATATATGAACAGTATCAAATCAACTTGCACAGCTAAATGATTAAATGTAATTTCTGTGCCTCAAGATATGTCTCATGGAATTGGCATAATGATTGCTTTTGAACAGGTTTCCCCAAACACATCCCGGTCACAGCTGAGGAAATTCACTAGTGAAGGGTTTTGAGACTTTGCAGTTGTCATACCAACTGTTACTAAAGACTAAAGAAGTGATGTTGACTTTCTATAACCACTTATACATAACTTGTATGTTTAAGTCTGCCTTATTTTGCACTATGAATAGTTTATTTTGTTGAATATCAATAAAATTATTTCACTACTAAAAAGGTACATGACATTTCTTAATTTTTCAGTAGGGATGTGGTCATGTCACTTTATTTAAATACTTAAACTCAGAACTTTGCTTTTAGAGGGAGACACTGCACACGTTTGAGTAATTCACATATGCTAAATCTCTCAAGATTCATGATTTATTGCAATGTGTTTGCAGTTTTCTACATGTTGCACAATGTTTCAGTTCTTCTCCGGTCGTGGTCCTGTTCCAATGGTGGCCCTTTTGTTCTGTGAGGACTTAAAATACCTTGCAGCCAGGTTTGAGCTTGCTGGAGTTTCAAGTATGAAAGTTTGTCCTTTTGTTTCATTTGGTTAAAGACATTGTGGTGAAATGTAAAGTGGGGAAAATGTTTCCTTAATTTGTGTATAATTGGGGCGTGTTGTTAAAGTGCAAATCTGTTTCCACTTCATTCTTTGTGCAGTGGTGAGGCACAACCTTTCTTCGTTTGGTTGTCAGGTCTGTCTGTTAGTGCTCTCCAATTGACTGTAAGTGTGAAGTTCCAGTCAATTGGAACACACTGCAGTGATGATACATTTTTGTAGGCCAACCCATAAGTTTGCCTCACCCTGGTTCCCTCCACAAAAACCCAATAGGATTTTTTTCCCCCATTGGCTTTTGGATAATTGCAGAAAAATGTTCTACCAGACAGACTCAGAGGGCAGGTGAACGTTTACATGGTATTTATTCCATAAATAATTAACAGATTGTAGTGAGCTACAATGATTCATGTCTAGTTGTATTGAAAAGTTATTTGATGTAGGCCCCATGCTTTGTCCAAATCCTGGGGATGCAGATTCGCTCTTGGTCCTGCGTGAAGATGAAGGCAGGGGCAGAGCCTACCCCAAAATGAAGTTTAAATCGATACCCACCAGTTGAGGCTTTTCTTGATTTGATTTCCTAAAATAAAAAATTAAAAAGTAAAAAGATTAGCATTAAAGATGACCTATTATGCCCCTTTTTGCAAGATGTAAAATAAGTATCTGATGTCCCCAGAATGTGTAAATGAAGTTTGAACTCAAAATACCTTTTTATAGCTTGTTAAAATGGCCACTTTTAGGGTATGAGCCAATACGCGCCATTTTTGTGTTTGTCCCTTTAAATGCAAATGAGCTGGTGCTCCCGGAGAAGAGGGCGGAGCTTTAAGAATTCATGCTCTGGTGCTAGCCTTTGCAAATAAACATTCCACTATTAGTACAAGCCTGTTATCTTTACAGAAAACATACTTGGTTTAAAAGTCAGTCATCTGATTGTACTGTGCATAACAAATGTGTGTTAATAAATTACACAGACAGGGAGCACGGCGCGATAAAAATAACTCATGGTGCCATCACATGCTATTACAAACTTTATAAGCACCACTTGTGATTATGAGCTTGACAAATTCAAGCGGTCGACTTAACATTGCTTTCATATGCAATTTTTAACTACCACATTCCTATTTATGATCATTGGCAAGTCAAACTGAGAAAAAAAATAAAAAATAAAAATAATAATAATTTGTCAGCCAATCGGATTAAGGGGCGGAAATAAAGGAAGGAAAAGAGTCTGCTGTCGCGTGAGATGAGATGGAAACCTAAAGCTGTAACCTAAAGCTGGACACAAGGAAAGTGCACAAACATCCAAACCATCATCATATCCCGGAGTGGCAGCCGGTGAGAACTCTAATTTCGATTCGGTAAACGAAAGGATGTGGCTGATGTAGCGGCAGGTGCTGAAACAGTTTGTGACGCAGCAAATGTGTTTGTGTTCGGCATGGAGAGATCCACGGCCTTTCTGTGTTTATCTATTCAACTATTTCAAGTTCAAATGATGACTAATACAGTCAGTGCAGCAAATATCAATGTTGTTAAGTTGCGAGTGTATTGATTTGCTTATCTTTGATTGTGTTTGATCGCTGGTAGAGTGACGATAGAATATTGTTTATTTCTGAAGTTCATATGCGAATAAGCTGATCGTTAAAATAATATAATTAACCTGAGTTCATAAACATGCTATGAAACTCGAAATGTTCAGGTTAATTGTCAGTAATATGCTGCAAATTGCACCTTAACAAGTGTACTAAGTAATTAATAATAATACAATTGAACAATGCTGTATGTCAAAAATAGATACAAAGAATCGGAATGACAGCAGTGGTTGTTTAACGAGTTTATTTCTAATTCATTTACATATGTTGTACTTTTGTTTCTGTTTAAAGGTTTTTCACCTTTCTGCTACAACTTATGTAAGTTTCATCAAAATTGAACCAATAAAAAGAAGAGTGGAATCCAGTTAAGGCCTCCGTTGATGATGTGTCTCTCCCTTTCAAGCGGGGAAATTGTGCATGAAAAGAAATAGCTTGACAATCATTCTGGTAGCACGTGAAGGCAACATCAGTGAAAACAGACAGAGACAATTGTAGCATTAGCAACATTAGCCTTACAGAGTGCCAAGAAGTGTTTTTAGAAAGGCAATTTGGAAAACAAACCCGTGACTTACTTTGTCTGGAGCTGATGTTCGTGCACAAAGCATTGGTACTGATCCCTAAACATATAGGGGACTTTACCGATTTTTTCCAGGACATTGTATATCTCCAGTAATGGCGGACTGCTGCTTCTCACTCAGGGCTGTGTCTATTGCCCAATAGGGCAGAGATCGTCACAAATGGGCGGGACTTTTTCCCTACAATGACGTGTACGTAGGGAGAATCTGCATTTGCTTGTTCTGAGAGACTGTTTATGATTTATTAGGATTATAAAAAATGAGTGGGTGGATTTTTACCATTGTAGGCTGGTTGTTTTCACACACTGCGGCCACACAGCTGTGTTCAAACACCTTATAAAAGTGATTTTTGCATAATAGGTCCCCTTTATACTTTGACAAAATAAGGCATTAATAATACAGGTGCATCTCAATAAATTAGAATGTCGTGAAAAAGTTCATTTTTTCTTGTAAGCTATTTCAAAAAGTGAAACTTTCATATATTTTAGATTCATTGCATGTAAAGTAAAACATTTCAAAAGTTTTTTTGTTTTAATTTTGATGATTAGAGCTTACAGCTCATGAAAGTCAAAGATCAGTATCTCAAAATATTAGAATATTTACATTTGAGTTTCAATTAATGACCATCCCTACAGTATAAATTCCGGGTATCTCTTGTTCTTTGAAACCACAATAATGGAGAAGACTGCTGACTTGGCAATGATCCAGAAGACGAACATTGACGCCCTCCACAAAGAGGGTAAGTCACAGAAGGTCATTACTGAAAGGTGTGGCTGTTTACAGAGTGCTGTATCAAAGCATATTAAATGCAAAGTTGACTGGAAGGAAGAATTTGGGTAGGAAAAGGTGCACAAGCAACAGGGATGACTGCAAGCTTAAGAATACTGTCAAGCAAAGCTGATTCAAACACTTGTGAGAGCTTCACAAGGAGTGAACTGAAGCTGGAGTCAGTGCATCAAGAGTCACCACGCTCAGACGTCTTCAGGAAAAGGGCTACCAAGCCACTTCTGAACCAGAGACAACGTCAGAAGCGTCTTACCTGGGCTGTGGAGAAAAATAACTCAGTGATCCAAAGTCCTCTTTTCAGATTAAAGTAAATTTTGCATTTCATTTGGAAATCAAGGTCCCAGAGTCTGGAAGAAGAGTGGAGAGGTACAGAATCCATGTTGCTTGAAGTCCAGTGTGAAGTTTCCACAGTCAGTGATGATTTGGGCTGCCATGTCATCTGCTGGTGTTGGTCCACTGTGTTTTCTGAAGTCCACAGTCAACGCAGCCATCTTCCAGGAAATTTTAGAGCACGTCATGCTTCCTTCTGCTGACAAGCTTTATGGAGATGCTGATTTCATTTTCCAGCAGGACTTGGCACCTGCCCACACTGCCAAAGGTACCAAAAGCTGGTTCAATGACCATGGTGTTACTGTGCTTGATTGGCCAGCAAACTCGCCTGACCTGAACCCCATAGAGAATCTATGGGGTATTGTCAAGAGGAAGATGAGAGACACCAGACCCAACAATGTAGATGACCTGAAGGCCGCTATCAAAGCAACCTGGGCTTCCATACCACCTCAGCAGTGCCACAAACTGATCACCTCCATGCCACGCTGAATTGAGGCAGTAATTAAAGCAAAAGGAGCCCCTACCAAGTATTGAGTACATACACAGTAAATGAACATACTTTCCAGAAGGCCAACAATTCACTAAAATGTTTTTTTTTATTGGTCTTATGAAGTATTCTAATTTGTTGAGATAGTGAATTGGTGGGTTTGTGTTAAATGTGAGCCTCAATCATCACAATTAAAAGAACCAAAGACTTAAACTACTTCAGTCTGTGTGCATTGCATTTATTTAATACACAAGTTTCACAATTTGAGTTGAATTACTGAAATAAATGAACTTTTCCACGACATTCTAATTTATTGAGATGCACCTGTAAATACTTAAAAACAAATGACTGTATAAGCTATGGCATGAGAGGCCACATTAGACCATGTCGGTCATGTAACGTGAAAAGCCACAATGGGCCATTTTACGTGAAGGGCCACGATAAGCTGTGTTATGCAATGAGTCACAATAGGCAGTGTAATGTGAGGGGCCCCCATAGGCCAAGTTACATAAAACAATAATAGTCAGACTTACCTGATGGCCACAAAAGGTCATGTTATGTGAAGGGCCACAACAAACTGTGTAATATGAAGTGTCATGATAAAACATGTAATGCAAAGGGCCACAATCAGGCCCGGTTCTATGGGGGTGCTTGTGGGTGCTAAGAACACCCAAACAAAAGTGAAAGCACCCTCAGACAAAATTATAAATAGCGTATTAATTTTCACCATCAGTAAACACACAGACAGATGCACACACATACACAAATTCCCAAAATTAATACATGAACATGATCTTTCAAATAATTATATTATTTTCATTATGCTTTCATGCCTCCAACATCCACTTAATGCATTTGATTGGTTGTGAGCCTTCTCAGTTTGCAATCGTGATGCGTATAATTGACGCTGTCTCTTTAATTGTTCACTTGTTTATGCATCCGCGTCCCGCTCAGGAAATTAGTTAGCTGACTTTTTATAGTAACATAAAAATACTCATTATGGACATCAGAAATTGGCTAAAGAAATCCCAAACCTCTACAGCCCAAGACGATCAACAATTAATCTGTCAAATAACACCGCCTGCCGATGACAGCGTACCCCGCACTGCAACCTCACTCACACCGCATGACACCCCTGCACACCCGGGCGACAACCACCAGCAAGTGCCGCGGCCAATGGCACCAAGTGATTTAGGTGACGAAGAGCCCTAGGTGATGTGCCAAGAAGAATACCCAAGTTGATCGTTTAGTGGCAGTGAAAATAACCGTTGATTTAGTAGCTCTTGGTTCAAAAATAGAGAGTGGCTGGAATATTCTGTAGAACAGGATGCTGCATTTTGTTATGCTTGTTGTAAATATGGCTCAGCTGGGACAGATGATGCGTTTACAACCACTGGCTACAACAATTGGCGCCATGCCCTTGTTCAAAATAAGGGACTAAAAAGGCATGAATCCAGCAAAGAACATATGTCAGCAATGGCACTGTGGAAGGAAAGGCTTGCTAGAGTCAAGAAAGGCACTGAGATTTCATCTCTTGTTAATTCAGCACAGCTTGAAAGGAATCGTGCCTACCTATCAGCAATTGTGGACATAATACAATTCATAGCTGTGAACCAGCTTCCTTTTCGTGGATCTGTAGATGCAATGGATGCAAGGGGTGAGGAAGGCTGTGGATTGTTTTTAGCTATGATGGACTACACACTTAAAAAAGATAAGGAGCTTGCAAAGATTTTCACAACAATCCCTTCCAATGCCATATACACCTCAAATAATATACAGAACGAAATTGTTGAAAACATGAGCCAGATAGTTACAGAAGAGATAGTCAGAGATATTGCAAATGAGTGGTTCACATTAAAAGTGGATGGCATCAAAGGCCCCACTGGGTATGAGAACATTTCAATTGTGCTGCGTTATGTGGACAAAACTAACTGTGTGAAAGAGAGACTTATTTCAATGGCTATGACTCAACACTTTGATGCTGTGTCTCTGATCAAGTTGATCTTATCACAGCTTAAAGATAATGGATTGAGCACTGGCAAAATTCTAAGCCAGTGCTATGATGGTGCAAGTGTCATGTCAGGAACACAAGGTGGGGTACAGAAAGTCTTGCAAGAGGAATTTCAGAGAGAAGAAGTTCCATATGTCCACTGTTTTAACCATCAGCTCCACCTGGTTATAGCGCATGCCATGTCTTCTGAAAATGCACTGGCAAACTTTTTTGATGTATGCAGCTCTCTTTACAAGTACTTCAGAAAACCTACAGTGACTGCACTATACACTGGACAGAAATTGAAGCGGTTGCTAGAACAGCGTTGGGCTGGACACCTGGCAACAGTCACTGTCATCATGACGTCTTTTAACAGCATTCTCTCCCTCCTCCAGCAGATGGAATGCAACCAATCCAGCAGCACAGAAGTGAGGCTTGAAGCCACAGGACTACTGAAGGCCATCACACAGCCCAGTTTCCTCTTTATAGCTTGTATAACACATAGTTTGCTGGATCCCCCCCAAACACTCTTCTCCAAGCACACACCACCAGCCTATACACTGGTGTCAGTGTGGTCCAGAGTGCACTCAAGTGTGTGGAGGAACTGAGATGTGAGAGTCAGTTTGACATACTGTACTTTGGGAGGAATTTACCAAACAGAGAGAGAATGCTGAACCCTCCACAGTCCCTGCACAGAAACAATGAAGAGAAGTGAGTGCACAATGGAAGGACTATGTGGTGGATACAACATTTGGTCAAAACAGAACGGAAGGAGAAAAGACAGAATGTAAAAGACTATATTTTAGTATCCTGGATGCAGTAGTCGGAGAAATGTCCACCAGATTTAGTGAGAGAAACGGCAAGTTTATACAGGCCCTAAGTGCTTTACATCCAAAGAGTGAAAGTTTTCTGGATGGAGACAAAGTGAAACCACTGTTGGACTTAACAGGGATGGAGGCTGAAGCTGAATTTTCTCTGGCACAGCAGTTTTTGAAAGATGAAATTGCAAAATCAGATAAAAATTGTACAACTGCTGGCATTTTGCAAAGGTAGAATGAATCTTTATCAGCCATGCCTACTGTGTTGCAAACACTGAAGCTTGGATTAACATTTGGAGCATCAACTGCTACATGTGAGAGTTCATTTTCAACACTAAAGAATGTGTTCAGTGATCACAGGAGGAATATGCTTCAGAAAAGAAAAGCAAATCTGATTCAGTTTGCAGTAGAGCGGGACCTCACATGCAAGTTCACTGGAGAATGGAAGGAGAAACTACTGCGAAGATTCAGCACTGCATCTAGGAGACTACAGCTGTTCTGAATGAGGGTAAGAAAGTTTTTTGTTGTTGGCATACAGTATGAACAAATGTTAATTGTTCTATGATTTTAAATTTAAGTGCCATCAATATTTTGTATGTGTGTAGTAAGTAACATGGTATACTATTTCTTTGAGAATGACTAGTTCATTTAAAATCAGATAAATGATCCTAGATAAATTAGATACTTACATTTACATTTTACATTTAGTCATTTGGCAGACACTTTACTTTGACTGACCTTTATTTAATCTTTATTTTTCTCCAGTTTAGGTGCCATGTACCCTAGTCCATGGTCCAATTGACAGCCATACTTTACATCTTTTCTACACTCTGCTCATTCTTCTCAACTTCTCCATAAACTGTGCACAGTTTAATGTTTCCTGCATTAAAAAACAAGTAAGCTTTTGACTCTCCTGCATTTTGGCATGGTAATTATAACAACTCTTAGTTATAAAAGTTATAACACCAAAAGGACTCAAATGGAGAAATCTGTCTTCATTTTCTTATACTATTGTTCAATTCCATATTTTTATATTCTGTTATACCAAGTCAGTGGCAAGTTTGCACCCTGCATGATATTTATCGAGTTTTCACCCTGTATGATATTTATCGAGTTTTCACCCTGTATGATATTTATGAAATGCTGTTTCAGAATCTCAGGTTATATGTTCCTGGTGATACATATAAATAAAATAAACTTCCCAGTGATTAATGCCATGTTTGGGTTTGGTGCAGTAATGTGTGATTTTGATATTTTCTATATTTTCTTGAATTTTGTTAATAACAATAATTAGACAATATTTTGCTGAGTGTAGTGTGCTGATACTTTGAAAGCTGACTCCAAAAATCTTTGGATATTCTTCATACTGTGTGGTTAGTTTGCAGAAGTGACAAAAATTAACTTTTCTAGTAAGTTTAAATTGATTTTTATGGGCTTTTTCATCTTTATAAGGGCAATATTTCTAACCTAATTAAATGATTGCATCAACAAAATCTATCACGGCAATGCAGGTGACAGAAGCTGTATCTGAAGTGTCGTTTAGATGCATTTACACAGACTGTTTAATGAAATACAGATTTGACAAAAATGTATTTAACCTGCAGTTACAAATGCATGTTTTTTATGATATTTTAAAAACAAAACATTGAATACTTATATGAAATTATTTTTAAAAATGAAAAGATATTTTAAATAGGAAAACCGTCACTAGGTGGCAGCAAGTCACTACTAATGAGTGATTCATTGACTCATCAATTTAACTGGTTCGTTTAAAAGGGCTGATTTATTCAGAAAAGATTCACCACTGTGTGTTGCTTGGAGAGGCAAAGCAGTTCTGCTGTGGCTTTGTTTGGAACTATTTTCGTTGGCGAAATAGAACAAAAAAGGCAGTAGCCTATTGTGTCTGTAAGTTGCTTATTATTAACTTCTTGTTTATTCAAATGCATTATAAAATCATCATTACATTTGCAGTCGTGCTAATATTTGGGGAAAAACCAGCACTCTTCGTATGATTTTGCTAAACTATATGGTATATAAAAGAAAAAAATAATACAGGCAGTTTTACCCCCATATCTTGCTATCACGCTGTAAAAAGTTTTTTTATTTGTTTGGATTTTGCAAAGTGATGGACATACTCTATGTTAGATTGCACATTGTTGAAATTAAGCCCTATATGGTGGTACTATTTTCATACATATTATTTTTGAGCACCCTCACAATTTTCAGAAGCACCCTTAGTGATTTGGTTCTGGAACCGGGCCTGGCCACAATAGGCCGTATACTGCAAAGGCCACGATAGGCTGTGCAGTGTTGGACAGTAACTAAGTATTTTAACTCCATTACTGTACTCAAGTACAATTTTCAAATATCTTTTCAAGATACTGTGGAGTATTTTTATTTTAGGAAACTTTTAATTTTACTTCACGACATTCCAAATCATAACATTGTACTTTTTACTCCACAACATTTAACATTTAGCAGACGCTTTTATCCAAAGCGACGTACAAATCAGGAGAACAATAGAAGCAATCAGACCATCGAGAGAGCAACAGTATACAAGTGTCATGACAAGTCTCAGTTAGTCTAGCACAGTACACGTAGCTAGGATGTTTTTATTAAATAGAATAGGTAAGTGTTAGTATTAGTTGGTCAGGTGCTGGCGAAAAAGATGTGTCTTTAGATGTTTTTTGAAAATGGCTAAAGACTCAGCTGTTGGAATTGAGATCGGGAGGTCATTCCACCAGCTGGGCACAGTCCAGGAAAAGGTCCGTGAGAGTGATTTGGTACCTCTTTGGGATGGCACCACAAGGCGTCGTTCACTTGCAGAACGCAAGCTTCTGGAGGGCGCATAATTTGAACTAGCAAGTTTAGGTATATTGGTGCAGCGCCATTTGTGGTTTTGTAGGCAAGCATCAGTACCTTGAATTTGATGCGAGCGGCTATTGGTAGCCAGTGTAACCTGATGAAGAGAGGGGTAACGTGAGCTCATTAAAGACCACTCTGGCTGCCGCATTATGGATCAGTTGCAGAGGCTTGATAGTACATGCGGGAAGGCCCGCCAAGAGAGCATTACAATAGTCCAGTCTGGAGAGAACAAGAGCTTGGACAAGGAGTTGTGCAGCTTGCTCTTGCAGGAAGGGCCTAATCTTCCTAATGTTGTATAAGGCAAATCTGCAGGACCGGGCTAAACCTTGACTTGAAATAACCTAACAAATCAGTCGGGTCTAAAGCGGTTTCATAATCGACAATTTAAGTTCATGCAATCTCACTAATTCGATCCAGGTTCAATGAGTCAGGATAATTTGATGTTCACGCTTATTCTTAAGCAGCCCTTAATGTCGATCATGGATCAAATCGATCCACCATGGCAAACAGCGAATATATTTGTGCTGTTTAATGCATTTGAGACGTTGTGTTTTCCCCAGTGCATAACTGACACGTCACAGGAATATTTTTCATCTGTAAATGTTAGACAGTTATGCAAATATATCCATTTTGCTGTCAGGAGTGAGCGAGGCTTACGTGAGTGAACAAGCGCTGCTGCGCGCTAAACAGACAGCGAACAGTAGAATAGGAGTGCAATAATTCTGAGTGCAGTATACATTTTGCTAAAATATTTGTTATTGGACATTAAATGCGTCACATGTAGAATTTTAATCTGTATTTTTCTGTGTATTTTTATGATAGCAGTCACTGTAAATCAAATGTAAGCTAGCGAATACAGCCCTAATTACTAGCTCAAATGAGTTAATATTTGTTCCTCTTACCAGTTAAAATATAGTTTTCTATTTATTTTCTTTTTTAATTTAGTGATTTTAACTTTTAATTTAGTGTTTTTAATGTTTTAATGCTTTAAAGAGCAATTTTTACATTATAATCTTTTAATGTTCTACTAATAACCTTACAAGGTACAGCTGTCATAAACCCGAGAGAAAGCTTGAGCTATGGTAGATTTGTTTTCTGAAACCAAATCAAGTGACAATAAGTGAGACTAACTGAAATAAGTCTGGCTTATTTGGTAAACTTGTTTTATGAAACAGCCCCCAGATCTTCCACCTTAGCTAGAGACTGTGGTGCTCTCACATGTGTCTACTCTGAAGTTTAGAAGTGATCTCAACTACTTCACAGTGTGCACCAAGACAAATGTCTCAATATGAACTCAAACTTTCTCAATACTACTGTACAGGGGCAGATTTAGTGAATTGGGGGCCCCGGGCAAAATATAGGAATGGGGCCCTATGCATTTGCACACATTTACCTAGTTTACTCACATTTCACTGCTGGTTATATATCCTCTATATAATCGTGTATGTGACAAATAAAAATCTTGAATCTTGAGATCAACCTTGAGGTTCCTTTTTTGTTGCTTATTGCAGTGACGCCCCTTGTGTCCAATGTTTCCACATTTTTCATGTACATGTAATAATGGATTTCTTTGAAGACCACGAAATAGCAGTTGATTTACAGCTGAGATACATGTTTTCACAAAAACAAAAAATTATAAAATGGGATTAATGAAAATGCTAATTCATTGCACTGTGGCACAAATTCATGGCACTGTGTGTTTGGTAGCACATGGCACTGAGGAATGGTTAATACCCGAACACGTTCTGCACATTTGCACCTTTTTGCACATATTTTTGTGACCTCTGAGCAATAAATGACATAAGCCTTTTTGGCTGAATCTGGACGAGTGTGGATCGCTTTAATTTTTGTATTATAGTTATTTTTAAATTTAAATTTGATGGAAATTGTACATTCACACACCTAAGGATTATATCAACCAAAAAAGTAACTGCATATGCATCCTCTACTTGGGTCCTTCTCATAAACGAGTAACCAGCATTTAAAACAATAAACATACAATACGAACTGTTGCTCAATATTTACAGCTTCAGATGCATGATATTCATTTGCTATAAGCAGGATACACAAGAAGCACATACAACTCTGACACGCAGATGGTTGTCGTGGTAATAAACACCATAAACGGCAACAGTTCACGTGTCCGTGTTTAATGCGCATCTGGTATGAAAAGCATTTTAGGTGGCCCTTGGCTTTTGGGGGCCCAAGGCGGTCGCCTACCTTTGCCTAATGGGTAAGTCCGCCTCTGCTACTGTATAATATGCATATAAATATGTATATATAACAATCAAAGTAGTCATGGATATTGTCATAATCCATTCAGATCCAAGATTACGCTTCCTGTAATAAGACTTTTGTAAATCAGTTTCGATAAATGCATCTGGAACACAATTATTTCCAAGAGCAAATGATGTGCCCTATGCACATAAACTGAACAGCTCTGTTCTCTTACTGCATGTAAGGAAGTCGTGACTTATATTTACATGCATGCAAAATGGGGTTTACAAGTCAAACTCTTCAGTGTTAAACAAACAAGGGGAGAAAATGATAACACAAGTGTTGCATCTGTTAAAGGAAAACGTTGCATATACAAAGCAGGGTACTTGAAGATGAATTTAATCTAGTTAGATCTTCTGTAATTCTATTTGAATAATACTTTCAATATTTACAACATTAGAACACATGGTTTGTGATTTCCTAATGGTTTCTGCCGCTCATCCTACTGTCCTGAGCATTACAGGTGCATCACAATATTTGACCAAACAGTTCTATGGACTGCCATAGACTTCCATTCAAGAATAATAATTATAAGAAGAACAAGAATATAATTGAAAAGCAGCAATTCGGGGCCTAATGCACTGCAAGCAAAGCAAATACAGCTTGTGACTGCATGTTTAACTTGCATTTTATTTGCCTCCAAAATATGGGTTTGTGTAATGTAAATTTCTTCTTTAAATCCGAGGAACCTGAGTATCTGACAGATATGTAAAGAGTGTTTGTCAGACTGAATAACACAAACGGTGAGTTACTGCTTTGTTCATCATTTACTTCACAGAAACTTTCAGAAAATGACAATATAAAAATGTTTCTGTTGTTTTTGTCTAGATAAAACAGATCTCTGCTGTGATCTACTGAGGAGAGACTGAGAAGATGGCAGTAAGTTCATCAATAACTCTTCATTCACTGTAAAACCGAACAGTGAAATTAATTAAATGAGTTAGTGTCACTCAAATAATAATGAACGTTCATTGGACTTAATTGAAATAAATTGTGTATATTCTTTTAAACTCTACTAACTTTACTCAAAAGTTTAATTTACTCAAATGTTTTGAGTATTCTTAACTTATCAGGTTTTACAGTGTAGAGATATATTCATCTTCATTTCAGTGTGATGTTCATCTCTTTCTCTCTCTGTCTCGTGCAGATGATGGTGTTTTTGGCGGCTCTTCTACCGGTTGTACTGATGAGTGAATGTCAGGATGAAATGGACTGTTCTGCCATCTATAACTCGGGGCAAACAGTCAGTGGGATTTACTCCATCTATCCAGCAGGTGACATTCATGTCTGGGTTTACTGTCAGATGATCTCAGATGGGAACAATGAAGACAAAGGAGGATGGACGGTATGAATGTGACTTTAGATCATTAAACACACATCAGAACATTCATTATGAATCATATATTCTATATAAACCCATCACAGGTGATTCAGAGGAGAATGGATGGCAGTGTGAATTTCTATCGGCCGTGGAATCAGTACAAGAGAGGATTTGGGAATGTGGAGAGTGAATACTGGCTGGGTAAGATCTCACAGTGTGTGTGTGTGTTCATGTCCAGGGTTTGGTTGAACGTGTGTGTTTGTGTGTGTGTTCATGTCCAGTGTTTGGTTGAACGTGTTCTTCATGTGTGTTTGTGTGGATGTTCATGTCCAGTGTTTGGTTGAATGTGTTCTTCATGTGTGTGTTTGTGTGGATGTTCATGTCCAGTGTTTGGTTGAATGTGTTCTTCATGTGTGTGTTTGTGTGGATGTTCATGTTCAGTGTTTGGTTGAACGTGTTCTTCATGTGTGTGTTTGTGCGGATGTTCATGACCAGTGTTTGGTTGAATGTGTTCTTCATGTGTGTGTTTGTGTGGATGTTCATGTCCAGTGTTTGGTTGAATGTGTTCTTCATGTGTGTGTTTGTGTGGATGTTCATGTTCAGTGTTTGGTTGAAAGTGTTCTTCATGTGTGTGTTTGTGTGGATGTTCATGTCCAGTGTTTGGTTGAATGTGTTCTTCATGTGTGTTTGTGTGGATGTTCATGTTCAGTGTTTGGTTGAACGTGTTCTTCATGTGTGTGTTTGTGTGGATGTTCATGTTCAGTGTTTGGTTGAACGTGTTCTTCATGTGTCTGTTTGTGTGGATGTTCATGTCCAGTGTTTGGTTGAACGTGTTCTTCATGTGTGTGTTTGTGTGGATGTTCATGACCAGTGTTTGGTTGAATGTGTTCTTCATGTGTGTGTTTGTGTGGATGTTCATGTCCAGTGTTTGGTTGAATGTGTTCTTCATGTGTGTGTTTGTGTGGATGTTCATGTTCAGTGTTTGGTTGAAAGTGTTCTTCATGTGTGTGTTTGTGTGGATGTTCATGTCCAGTGTTTGGTTGAATGTGTTCTTCATGTGTGTTTGTGTGGATGTTCATGTTCAGTGTTTGGTTGAACGTGTTCTTCATGTGTCTGTTTGTGTGGATGTTCGTGTCCAGTGTTTGGTTGAACGTGTTCTTCATGTGTGTTTGTGTGGATGTTCGTGTCCAGTGTTTGGTTGAACGTGTTCTTCATGTGTGTGTTTGTGTGGATGTTCATGTCCAGTGTTTGGTTGAACGTGTTCTTCATGTGTGTGTTTGTGTGGATGTTCATGTCCAGTGTTTGGTTGAACGTGTTCTTCATGTGTGTGTTTGTGTGGATGTTCGTGTCCAGTGTTTGGTTGAACGTGTTCTTCATGTGTGTTTGTGTGGATGTTCATGTCCAGTGTTTGGTTGAACGTGTTCTTCATGTGTGTGTTTGTGTGGATGTTCATGTCCATGTCCAGTGTTTGGTTGAACATGTTCTTCATGTGTGTGTTTGTGTGGATGTTCATGTCCAGTGTTTGGTTGAACGTGTTCTTCATGTGTGTTTGTGTGGATGTTCATGTCCAGTGTTTGGTTGAATGTGTTCTTCATGTGTGTGTTTGTGTGGATGTTCATGTCCAGTGTTTGGTTGAATGTGTTCTTCATGTGTGTGTTTGTGTGGATGTTCATGTTCAGTGTTTGGTTGAACGTGTTCTTCATGTGTGTGTTTGTGTGGATGTCTTCATGTCCAGTGTTTGGTTGAACATGTTCTTCATGTGTGTGTTTGTGTGGATGTTCATGTCCAGTGTGTGGTTGACCGTGTTCTTCATGTGTGTTTGTGTGGATGTTCATGTCCAGTGTTTGGTTGAATGTGTTCTTCATGTGTGTGTTTGTGTGGATGTTCATGTCCAGTGTGTGGTTGAAGTGTTCTTCATGTGTGTGTTTGTGTGGATGTTCATGTCCAGTGTTTGGTTGAACGTGTTCTTCATGTGTGTTTGTGTGGATGTTCATGTCCAGTGTTTGGTTGAACGTGTTCTTCATGTGTGTGTTTGTGTGGATGTTCATGTCCAGTGTTTGGTTGAATGTGTTCTTCATGTGTGTGTTTGTGTGGATGTTCATGTCCAGTGTTTGGTTGAACGTGTTCTTCATGTGTGTGTTTGTGTGGATGTTCATGTCCAGTGTTTGGTTGAACGTGTTCTTCATGTGTGTGTTTGTGTGGATGTTCATGTCCAGTGTTTGGTTGAACGTGTTCTTCATGTGTGTGTTTGTGTGGATGTTCATGTCCAGTGTTTGGTTGAACGTGTTCTTCATGTGTGTTTGTGTGGATGTTCATGTCCAGTGTTTGGTTGAACGTGTTCTTCATGTGTGTGTTTGTGTGGATGTTTCATGTCCAGTGTTTGGTTGAACGTGTTCTTCATGTGTGTGTTTGTGTGGATGTTCATGTCCAGTGTTTGGTTGAACGTGTTCTTCATGTGTGTTTGTGTGGATGTTCATGTCCAGTGTTTGGTTGAACGTGTTCTTCATGTGTGTGTTTGTGTGGATGTTCATGTCCAGTGTTTGGTTGAACGTGTTCTTCATGTGTGTGTTTCTGTGGATGTTCATGTCCAGGGTTTGGTTGAACGTGCTCTTCATGTGTGTTTGTGTGGATGCTCATGTCCAGTGTTTGGTTGAACATGTTCTTCATGTGTGTGTTTGTGTGGATGTTCATGTCCAGTGTTTGGTTGAATGTGTTCTTCATGTGTGTGTTTGTGTGGATGTTCATGTCCAGGGTTTGGTTGAACGTGCTCTTCATGTGTGTTTGTGTGGATGCTCATGTCCAGTGTTTGGTTGAACATGTTCTTCATGTGTGTGTTTGTGTGGATGTTCATGTCCAGTGTTTGGTTGAACATGTTCTTCATGTGTGTGTTTGTGTGGATGTTCATGTCCAGTGTTTGGTTGAACGTGTTCTTCATGTGTGTTTGTGTGGATGTTCATGTTCAGTGTTTGGTTGAACGTGTTCTTCATGTGTGTGTTTCTGTGGATGTTCATGTCCAGGGTTTGGTTGAACGTGCTCTTCATGTGTGTTTGTGTGGATGCTCATGTCCAGTGTTTGGTTGAACATGTTCTTCATGTGTGTTTGTGTGGATGTTCATGTCCAGTGTTTGGTTGAACATGTTCTTCATATATGTGTTTGATCAGGGCTGGAGAACATGTATCAGCTGACACGCAACAGGAGGTACATGCTGAGAGTGGATTTGGAGGACTTTCAAGGAAATAAAGTTTTCACTCAGTACTCGTCCTTCTCTGTTGGTCCTGAAGCTGATGGGTATGAACTGTATGTTTCAGGATTCACTGATGGAGGAGCTGGCAGGACACTTTCATTTATACACATTGTTGGTTGTAATGCTTTACCCCACATAGCAATTGTCATCTTGCCCAGCTCTGGGCCAAACATGCAGTTACACTTAGCCCACATGCAGCAAAGAATTACGGCCCTTGTGTGGCCCAGATGCAGCAGCAGTATGCATAGATATTCAGATCGCAATGTCAGCGAATTGTATAGCATGCATAGCAAATTCAGATGCAAGGTTGGAAATAATATTAAAAGCAGCATGCATAGCAAGTCAAATCGTTTATCCTCATATTGCAGCGGCAGCAGAAAGTGCTTTAGTTCCATGAAATTTCAGTGATATCTCACGGATGGTAAATTAACTCTAGGTAAATTAACAATAGGCATTAAACTAACTTTTGCTTATTCAACAGTGTTTACAGCAGATTTTGTGCAGCAGCAGTAGTTTATGCTTAGCAAATTCTGATATAATCAGTGTTGGGGAGTAACTAGTTACATGTAACGGAATTACGTAATTTAATTAAAAAATAAAAGTAAGTGTAATTAATGTTACTTATGGAAATGTTAAGGAATACAAAGGGGTTTACATCTGATTTTTTTCACACACACTCCCACAAACAGATATAATTAATTTCATAAATTGCACCGACTGTTCTAAAATATGAACCACCAATGTTTCAGAAATCATATAACATGCTTATCCAATAACTCTTATATTTCCTATATGGGTTTATGTATATGCTTTATACATTTTTTTTAAGATTAAAGGGATAGTTCACTTTGAAATTAAAATGTGGTATCTATCAGCTTACCCCAAGGGCATCCAAGATGTAGGTGTCTTTTTTTCTTCAGTAGATCCAATTTTGATGTTTTTAGGTCAAACCGTTCTAGTCTGTCAGTCATATAATGGCAGGTATAGGTCACTGTCTCTATAAGAGGGAAAAAGAACATGCACAGAGAAATCCAAATTAAACAATTCCCCATTGTAACTACACATTGATGGCCTAAGACACGAAACGAGCGGTTTGTGTGAGAAAACCAACAGTATTTATATCGTTTTTTACCTCTTGTACACAACCATGTCCAAGTGATCTGAGTGCACACACATCCGGTGTGTGACTTCATGAGAATAGGAGTGAGTGCTACTGGACGGTAGTCATTGAAGCAGGATGGAGATGACTTCTTCGGGACTGGAATGATGGTGAATGAATTATAATTTAATTCAAGTGATGAAGGATTTCGAAAGTCTGACAGCAATCAGTGTTGAGTACTACTGTAAGGTTAATCCTGTCTGGTTAACATTCTTGAAAATTATTAACAGTTGAAAACATTACAAATTTAGAAAAGTAATCAAAAAGTAATCAAATGTAATCAGTTACATTACTTTAATAAAGTAATTGAAAAGTTACACTACATTTTAAATAGGGTAACTTGTATTCTGTAACCTATTACATTTCCAAAGTAACCTTCCCAACACTGGATATAATATTATAACCGCAGCAGCTCGCACTGTAAATTCATACTACAACATTGCGAATATTATTAATAGGGCTGTAGTCAAGTCCACCTTTGTCGAGTCCAAGACAAGTCCAAGACCAGGACCATCGAGTCCGAGTCCAAAGAGGTTCGAGTCCAAGTCAAGTCCAAGTCCAAAGAGATTCGAGTCCAAGTCAAGTCCAAGTCCAAATGAGACAGTCAAAACAGAGAAAGAAAAAAATAATCTTCTTCAAAACCACATACTGAACTATAATTTATGTGATACAAGAGACAGCATATCTTCTATTCTAAGATAATCATTCTGCATTATTATTTGTAATGATCTAAAAGCATGTGCAGCAACACTGTAGGATCAAATAAGGCTATTTTATTTACTTTAGGTTTAGCAATTTCACTAAAGTCACATAAGCTGAAGTGCAACTTCACATTTTTAGTATTTTTATTATAGTGTAACAATCACATTCTGTGCTGCCAATGGAAAATATTACAAATAACAAGCAACATAAGTTCCCATTCTTGAACTTGTTACTTGTTCTAAAGCAGGGTGTCCAAACTCAGTCCTAGAAGGCCAGTGTCCTGCAGAGTTTAGCTCCAACTTGCCTCAAAACACCTGCCTGAAAGTTTCTAGTATGCTTAGATGAGCTATTTCAGGCGTGTTTGATAAGGGTTGGAGCTGAACTCTGCAGGACACCAGCCCTCCAGGACCAAGTTTCAAGACCCCTGTCCTAAAGAAACCATAGTACAATATAACCCTCCCAAGCAAGGCTGTATAACATATAAACACCTTCAGGTCTGTGTATCTGTGTGTGGCCGCGCATGCATTTGTTTGCTCTTTGCCTTAGGCCATATAATATAGGTGCTATATAATATATATATCCCCCGGGGATGGGGGATATAGACAGTGTTACAGGTGTTCATTTAGTTCAGTTATAGAGAACAGACAATTAAAGATTGAAAAAATAAAGAAATTAAAAATGGGAAGGTTTTTTTTATTTGTTTCTATTGCTGGGCGATATGGCAAAAAAAATAAATCTGATTGTCTCAGAACATTTGACCAATTCTCGATTTTGTACGATTTTAACTAGTCAACTTGAAAATATAACTACAACATGATTCAAGCTACTTTTTCTTTATTAACCCTCTAGTTAAAGAAAACTCTATTCTAAGTGCACCACACAAGAAGTTATCAACATGATTTAAATGTTAAACAAATCGCTAAATATATTTGCAGAAAAGATGCATGAACTACAACTACATCTTGTACAAACTTTTCTTATGCATGTTATATGTTCAGAAATAATACAAGAAAAATACTTCTTTTTTTCCCAAGTAATTCAAATTCAAAATGACTGAAGGTATAACACCTAGAGTGCTATTATTAACTATAAAGGCTCTGTAAAACAGAGAACAGCAGTTTTCAGCCTGTCACCTTGATGCAAACATGAAATATCAGACAGAGTAGTAGTTCTTCACAGGTTTCCGACATTGCCTCTGTGGCCAAAATAAAAATGATTTATGCCTCCGCACAGCGCGCATACTCGGAGCCAGGCATATGACACAGGCAGGCAGCTGTGCTTTTACCAGGCGACCAATGGCAATGCCCGTTCTAGATGGAACTAAACCAATTACATTACCCATTTTCCGAACAAGCGAGACAGATAAATGATTTTGTTTTGAAAGAAAAAAAAAAGCATGTATAGCTGGACTCGGACGAGACCAACTAGAACATTTGGCGAGTCCAATGACCAAGTCCGAGACAAGTCCGAGTCCAAATACCAACGAGTCCAAGACAAGTCCGAGACGATAGAAAAACATCTCGAGTCCGGACTCGAGTCCGAGATCGGACTCGAGTACTACAGCCCTAATTATTAACAGCAACAGAATGTATTACAACCCAGTATTGAAATGTTAGTGAATTTTATTAAGAGCAGCAGTAAATAATCAGTAAATAATAAAAATAAGCAGTAAATAATGTAGTTGCACGAGGGTACAGATAAAAAGCTTGATCATGGTGCCACCATAACAGGCGTATACATGGTAGCGACAAGCAATCGTACAAATTCATTGGTCTTTCGTTGGCCTACTAGATATAGTGTGAGCACTCGAACTACATCAGAAATAGAATAGGGCCTTGGTTACTGTTGGGAATAGTTGTGTGGTCGTATTGCACCGCATACATTGCGGACAGCTTCACCTATCGTAATGGGTTCTATTGATTTTGTCATGTTGTGCCGCTCGCGTCTGGCGTAGACACTGTGTTAGAGTAAAATAGACGTATAGCTACCTATATGCCTAATTAACGGAGCTTACAGCAGGTCAGTTTTCTTGTGCAGTAGCAGCAGCCTGCATATGCTTTCAGTCATCGAGAATATGAATTTTCTCAGCAGCAGCATGAATAGCATTTCTATGTTGCGAATTTTAATTTGGTCACAATTAATATACAGTAAACAGCAGCATATGCACAGTTAAATCAGACAGCAATGTAACAATAATTTTACAGCATAATAGCATGCAAGCAGACACTGCATCAAAATAAAGTCACTGTAATGTCTTGCTGAAAACTATCTTGGAGCGAGCCAGGCTTGTAGCTAATGATTTGATCGTTCAATGCAACTTATTGTTCTTAATAGGCATACTAATATTTGAAACCATGAAAATAAGTGAGCAGCTGCCTTTTAGCCAGAATTATTTCTGGGCACATGTCACTTCCACTACAGGGTGCACAGCGATTTATGCTTTCGCTGAATACTTTGTTAGCTTATTTAAAGGGTAAGAATAAAGGTAAGCATTTTCATTGCAGTAATGTTGACGAATGACAACTCTTGAATTACAAATTTAAAACTAATTGCTCAGGGCACTTGAGCCTGAGTCAGGTGGTTGCTGGGGGTTACTTCATCTATCAGCCTACAACATGATTCCTGTTTGTTAATGGAAAACATAGTGTGCGTTTCTACCTAGGTAAGTTTGAGCTATTGGCTCAGACACACATAGTTATTTAGGTCATTAGTTAAATAAACCTAAGGATACAGCACCCAGGTTCACATTGCTAAGCCACTAGTTTAAGCTATCTGGTCAACCGATCAGGTACACACAGCAATAGTTCAGTAGCGTTAAGCCATTCGGCAAAGCAGGCCCAGGCTCACATAGATAGCAAACACGCGGTCTCATGGCTCTCTGGAGCAACAGCAGGACATATGTCTTGCCAATAGATCTGCTTGTTCTGGGGGGGTTATCTTTTCATCTGTCTTCTGTCTTATAGGGATGATTTCAAGCATATTGTTGTTTAGAAGCAGTACAGCAGCATACATATTTTAGCTGTTTTGTTTATCTTCTTGTCCAGCTTTGTTGGGGGGTTATTTTAATATGCTATTTGTGCAGCAGCAGTATGTTTTAAATACTCACAGCACTGTATCGCTGTATGTATTGGCAATAGCAAGTTCCCGTACTTGCTTGCAGCAGCAGCAATAATCTACAACTACAGCAAAAACCAGCAGCAGCAGCAATTCAGCAGCACCGTAGCAGATCTATTCTGCAAAGACCTAATACATTAACATTGTCATATCCATCACCATGCTAAAATCTTCGAGAGTTGTCATGATTGATTTATAGTTACTTCTGATGTAATTGCATTAAATACTGTATACACTATAGAACAATTCTATATATAACAATAGTGGATTTAACATCCAACTTTAACATATAATGTTGAAATGTATGTATTTAAACTAATATGCTCCCTTTAAATATTTTAGTTAGTTCGAGGATAATTAATGCAATTATTTATTTAAGAGAATTAAAGGTCACATTTTCATGTCTATCCTTTCATGTAATGTTCAAATGGTTGAGGTTACCGTTTTTTTCAGCTGCTTACACACAATTTCAAAACTTGGCCTCTATTTTTCAAAACTTTACACACAAATCCAAGAATTGCACACACAAAATGCAAAATGCCTCACATCTCTTGCAGAATGAAGCACTGCATTCAAAATATCACAAACATATCTCAAAAGCAAACACTTGACATTGCAAACACCTTTGCCATAATATTATATTTTTGGATATATCCAATATATATATATATATATATTTTTGGCTATAAGCATTAGTGGTTGTGAATACAGTATTACACAGAAAGAAATAAAGGAAATACACTGTTTGCATCCGCTGTTCAAAACTTAGTTTTTTCTCAGTCGCTTTGGTGCATTTCTTGGATCATCCTTGTTGTAATACTGGCAAAGAAGTATGTGCATTTCTCAAAACAATTTATACAAACAGCACCACACAATGTAATACATGCAAAAGCATGTAACATACTCAAAATCTTTAGTTCGTCTCTCAAATGTAAGTATTTATGTCAATGAACATATCAGTGCAATCAGAATGAAAAGTCCCTGTGTCATTGTTCACAAACAAGATGCTTAGTCATGTTGTCAATATAACAGTACACTCTGTTAGTATTACCTGATGTAAACTATGGCAACAGTTTGGATGACAGTTACTGTATTGAATGCAGAAAGCTGCACTTCTTATGTATGCCATTTATCCATTTCAAAAGTACAAATTTACACATTACTGTATGTGCGATATTGATTGAAAGAGACTGGATAGTATTCACAGTTACACTTTTACTAGTGGTCTGACTATTGCACTGAGAACTATATAATACATTATACATGACATTAGCAACTGATAATGTAGGAAACTGCAGACAAATTCTTCTCTTTGGCTCTCAACGGAGGCGGTCACATTTTTCTTGCTCCCCATCCTCTCCCTTTTTTCCCTCCCTGCCTGCTCTCTTGTCTCGTCTCGTATCGTAATACTTGAGAGACTCTCTCTGCATTGCTCCTCAAAACCTCAAACTGAAAAATCATGGATTTGATCAACTGGTCTCTCAACGCAATTGACACCATCTTCTCGACGAGAAGCACGGGCTCGGGGGAGCCTAATTGTCCCGACGGAACATACCCCGCTGGCTACACGATGGACGCGTGGGACGCGTGTCGTGTGTTTAGCGGCTCTTTCCGTGGAGGACATCGAAGATATTTATCTATTCGGAACCATGATAACAGGTCTTCTGCTGATTGGATTAGGCTTTGCCCTGGGTTATCGAAGAATTAAGGAAACGGGAACAGCTGTTCAAAGCCTCACAAGGCTGCCCGTCATGATTGAAGCAGTGGGCAGAGCGGTCAGCATTGAGACTGAGACTATTAACCGCAATATGGTTTCTATCACGGAAAAGCTCACGGCTTTGGAAAGTAAAATTGACGGAGACCAGAACGGACAATGAGAGTAGCTGTGAAATTGGAATGCGGTTACTCGCCCTAAGACTAAACAAGCACAATCTTATCTTTTCCGGCTCCCCTCAACCAGCACTGGCCTTGGCCAAGGCCGTTGGTAGGAAAACAACCCTGAGAAGAGCACCGCAGGGAGACTCTCTCTGCGTTCCTCCCCCATTCCTCAGACACCTGCTGATTACACATACACACATATACACACATACTGATTACAAACTATTACACATACAGACACATCCCCAGAACCCCCGATCCAACGCCTCCGTCGCTTTGATCCGCCAGCCTGACAAACGGGTCTGTGACTAGCGCTGCTGGGTTAGCGCTGGACCGGATGGCTGCTGTTGGAGCTGGATTACCTCCCCTGTTGCATAGTCGTGTGTCTGTATTATGTGCTTTTATGCTGAGGTGTTTTTTCTGTTCTCACACTGTACTCCCCCCCCAAGGAGTATAGTCTGGGGGTTATTTTTTCCATCTCTCTTTCCTCTTGTTTATGCTGTAAATTTCTTAAACAAACCCCTGCATTTCACTGCTGATTGTACTTGGTATGATTGTGTATGTGACAAATAAATACCTACTACTACTACTACTACAAATGTACATAATCAATTGCATGAAAGTAATTGCAACTTGTTCAAAAGAACAAGAAACTGCTTTTATGATGTGCACAAGTGACTAGATGATGTGGAGGTTGAACAAGTAGTTTTGAGAATTTCATTTTTGATCTGAGAAATGCATCAAGAAGCGACTGAGAAAAATATATAACTTGACCTGTGGCCTATTTATAGGCCTATTCTAAAGCCATGATTAGTTGGTGTTAAGTAAAGCAATGAGTGTTTGTACATGTGAGGAGTTAGTGTGAAGCACTGATGAATTAGTGTGGCATTTTAAATGGTTGTGTTTGAAAAAGTAAATGAAGATACTTCCGGTTCGATTTTTGTGTGTTGCATAGAGAATTGTGTGTTGTGTTTTGCAAAAAGTGTTTTATGAAATTGAAAACTGAGTCAAATGCCGAGAATTAGTGTATGGTTTTGCAGATTTGGTGTGCGCTTCTGCTGTTTGAGTGTCAGGTTTCAGAAATTGTGTGACAAGTAAAGATTTTGTGTGTAAGCAGTTGAAAAAAACTTTAATATGGGATTTAGAATGTACTTAGTAATAAGTAATGCTATACTTTTTAGAGTAATTAGTACAGTAATCTAATTACACAGCAAAATCCCCGGTGTCAAATTAATGGAAGTTGCTCTTCCACTGAATATACTGATAAACCTCCACCATTTAGTTTGCATGTGCTGTAATGTTTTCATATCTTAGGGATTTATGTACAGTAGCTTATACATTTTCTTAAGGAGTGACTATAAATTTGGCATCATCTCTCTACCGACTGATGTGATTTATCTCTCAATATTTTGTTCCTCTTTTGGAAAATTGTGAAAATTGAATAGTTAATAGATTTATTTATTTGCTTTACATAAAAAGATTTTTACTACAATGCCCCATATTTGGGATTGTGCTTCTGAAGAACTTAGCCCTGCTTCACCGGATGACTCTACATTACCCTTTACATATTTGGGATTTAAATGTTGCTTTCAGTACCATTCAATAATGTAATATTTGATTGCCAACCAAGTGCAATGTGTAGGCCTATGTCTTTACCCAAACATATTCTGAATAGCTTGTATTTTTTTTCTCTAAGCTACTTTGCTTATGCTGTGATCAGGGTTCAAAACAAATGAGGGAAATATAAATGAAGGATGCATTCTTCTTTTTCAAAACATGTTTTTATTTGACTCTGTTCTGCTTCATGAAACTCCTCCTTAAATTCCGAGTAAAGCAGGTAGAACAGGTTGAGCAGCTAAAACTGAAAGCAAAAACACACTACAGTTTTACATCGTCAAAAGCAAGAGGCTGAAAAAGCAACCAGAGGTTAATTTCTTGTGGTAAGTACATGTTTAAAGCTACATAATATGATACTACTTTTACTATTTAAAACAACTATAAATGTTCCTGAATCCATTTGTGTAGAATTGACCTGCTTGATTCAGGTGTGTGAACTCTTCTGATATCATATATAGGCTAATTAGTCAATGCTCCTTTGATTTTGGTCTATGGTATGTACATTTTACAACATTTTAAAACAGTTTAACTATAAATAGGTTTTGACATTGTTTATATTTACATAGAATTCAGTTCACCTCTTGTATTTTTTTAATTATTTTTTTCCCCCTGAGAGTTTAGGCCAAATATAAATGTGGAGGACCTGTTGATAGGGTGTGGTGTTTGTGTGTTTCTGTTTGAAGTTTGATGTTGTGCAGTAAACCAAAATGATCTGACCTGAAGTGTTTTAAGGAGTTTACATTCAATTAAAATGTTGTTGGTTACTCCATGATGATTGAAATTGCGCAAATGGCCTATTGCCTAAATAAACAGCGAAAAGAAACATCATGGACGGATTGGTTCTGAGAGCGCTGCACAAGCTCACAGCGTCGTCTGCAGGACAGTTAAAAGTGTTCAAATGATTCAAAGCACCAAACGCCAGTAGAATCTGCGCTGTAACGTGTTACTCGACCCGGTGACTTTTTATGAATGGCGGTGAGAATTTGAGATTGCTAGTGCTGTCATAAAATTTGCAACGGTTGTGATGTAATTATATAATAGATCAGTGGTTGTCAAACCTGTCCTGGAGGACCCCCAGCCCTTCACATTTTGTATGTCTCTCTCATCTATCACACCTGATTCAACTCATCAGCTCATTAGTGGAGATTGCAAGACCTGAAGTGGGTGTGTCAGATATAGGGAGACATACAAAATGTGCAGTGCTGGGGTACTTCATGGATAGGTTTGAGAACCACTGTTGCATGTCTGCCGTTACGGTACTGTTTTTAGTTTCGATTCACTGTTGGTGCTAGCTGCTGCTCTTGGTTTGAGCCGCTTTAATTTACATTTGGGAAAACATTCATCATTAGAAACGTTTATAAATCTGCTGTTGTTTACAAAGAGAAGTTTCAGTGTCACATAATCCTTCAGAAATCATTTTAATATGCTGATTTGCTGCTCAAGAAACATTTCTCATTATTATCAATGTTGAAAACAGTTTTGCTGCACAATATTTTTGTGGAAACAATGATACCACTCAAACATTTGTATAAGATAAAAAAAATAGAGAGAAATTATTAATTTTATTCATCATGCATGAAAGTGATGATAATTGAGTGATGACATTTAAAATGATTTCTATTTAATAAATGCATTAACAAATTTAATTTATATATTTGATGCAAATAAATGCTGTTCATTAAACTTTATATTTATCAAAAAATCCTGAAAAATAGTGTATCACCATTACCACACAAAATATGAAGCAGCAAAATTGTTTTCAACATTGATAATAATCAGAAATGTTTCGTGAGTGTCAAATAAATTGTAATGATTTCTAAAAGATCATGTGACACTGAAAACTGGAGTAATGTTATCATGATTATTAAATGCTGCTTTTTATTTTTTTTACAGGACAATAGTATGTATTATTACAATATAAGATATATCTTTTAATGTGCTAAAATATATATTTTTAATAATAAGTGCTGGGGTGTGACGTGTGGGCGTGGCCATATTTTCCTTATTTTTTGTCTCTAGCTGAACACATGCCTGATAGAGAATTGGACCCTAAAATAAAGTGTGGCCGATATATATATATATATATATATATAGGTGTGTGATATAGTGGCCTCTGTATGCTGTGTCTAGTGCTTTTGTATGCATTAAGTGATTTTGCCTCATTTACAAAGTATGTATGTTTTGGCAGGCCTAATAGATTTCTAAACAGAAAGAAGAGTGACGGTACTTCTAAAATGAGTCTCAATGAGAAGACAGAGGAGGGATGTTCTCAGTCCCGGAGATCTCCAGATCACAGCTGTGTGTCTATGAAGAGTAACACATCCATGAATCTGCCTAAAGATCTCAGTGGTGAACCGGTGCCCACTGATTCTATGTGAGTACAAACACGCTAGGTTAAGTTAGTTATTTAACTGTTAACACATATTTAATGTCTGAATATGCATCACAGAATGTACACAGAAATACTACATTTTCTAACATAAATACACATATATATTCTGCATAAGTACTTTTTAAGAGCCGAGAAAGTAATGACAAAGTAAATTTACAGCCTACAGGAAAATATATAAGATCATACCGAATGGATTGCAAATTGCTGGGTAAAACGGCTTGGGTTGAAATCAGTGGCACAGGCCCACAACTGAGGCCAATGAAATAGTTTTTATTTGTTTGTGGAGGACCTGTTGAGGTGAAGAGTGTGTGGCTTTTTATGTGCTTCTGTTTTGTTTTGT
The DNA here is from genome assembly GCA_023376895.1 of Aspiorhynchus laticeps. NCBI lineage: Eukaryota > Metazoa > Chordata > Actinopteri > Cypriniformes > Cyprinidae > Aspiorhynchus > Aspiorhynchus laticeps. Next base: position 53,914,119 of record CM041797.1, read on the forward strand.
AAACCAGTTCTTCTAATCATGATCTCACATGATCTGTTTACATTCAGAACATGCTTTCATTTCAGATTGCAATTGTTTAAAATAAAAGTTCAAAATAAAATTACAAGTAAAGTACTAGTACAGCTGATTCTCATATTGATATATGTATATAGATCAGAGGTGTAAAGAGTACCTGAAAACCATACTTGAGTAAAAGTACAGATATCTTACAGTGAAAATTACTCCACTACAAGTTACAAGTCACCAATTCCAAAACAACTTGAGTAAAAGTATTAGAGTATCTGATTTTAACAGTACTTAAGTATTTTACTTATACTAAATATAGGCTCAATGATGCACTAGTCAAAGAGACATGCCAGTCAAAAACTAACGTTGTGGAGAAGCTGGAGAAAACAGGCAGAGGCAAGGATCTATGTGCAGGGATTTCATGGAAAAACTAGAACAAACAATAAGCCAAAAGACAAAGGGAACAAAGAACAGAATGACGGGCAAACAGACAACCATTACATTCAACAACTCACAAAGAACGAGATGGTCCTCACTGCAGAACACAAGATCCAGGGGGCGGAGTTGGATCTAGATCCAACTCCTCCCACCTTACATAGACCTAAACCTACCATCTCCACCCCCTGGATGTGGATCCAACCCCGCCCCCTGGATCTTTGTTCTGCAGTGAGGGGCTACTGCAAAGAACTAAAGAATCGTGTTTCCTTCTGAAGCATCAGTGAATGTTTGAACCTTTTTTAATAGTTGTGTTTGAGTCCATCAATTGTCCTCAGTGTGAAAAGATGGATCTCAAAATCATAAAGTCACTGCTGGAAAGGGTTCAAATATGCAAAAATGCTGGAAAACTGCAGAATCTACAGAACGTGGAGGATTTGTCTGAAGAACAGCTCAGTTCAACTGTTCAGAACAAACAAGAGACTCATGAACAACCAACACAAAACTAAAGAACAGTCGTGGATCATCAGGTAACCTCACACAGTATTAAGAACCAAGGGTTCCCAAACTTTTGAGGGGGGTTATTTGAATAATTTCAGCTATTTTTTGTCTTGTGGACAATATGTAAACATATTTTATGTAAAATATCTTACTCAGGACAGTACTAAATTAAAAATAACATGCATTTTTTTATGATCTCTCTTATTTTGATTAAACTATTCACATTTTCACAGATTCTGCAAAGGGTTCCCAAACTTTTGCATGCCACTGTATATACAGGAGGCTAACAAGCTGAGCAAGATAAGATACAAACTGACTACAAACACCACGGGAGACAGGAAGTGGCATAAAAGTCCAGGACAAGGCACAGAAAATGCAACAAAAACAAGAAAGAGCTGATTTGTGAGGAGAGCAATCACACTTATTTTCTAAAACTGAACACCTCAAAATTGCAAAAACAAAACAAACAAAAAAACAATAACCTTCAAAAAAGTCTCTGCAGTATAAAGAATAAATAAAATAATGTTAAGTAAAATTAATAAGTCAAAGTCGTCTTGCACTGGATGTGCTGGTTTCGTCCTCATTGCCAGCTATCTCATTTATAAAACACCTGTGATTCACAACTACTTGCTAAGGAGCTCACATTCACGTAAAGTAACCTTGTTGACAAGTTTGGGTGAGTAAGGGCAAAATGCACAAGGTATAGTACTTTCAGTGCCCTGTAGTTGGCGAGATCACATCTTTTGTAGCAGAAATAAACTGCTGCAGAAAAGCTAGGTACCATGCAAAATGTAATTTGTAACTGCAACACTCATTTCTAATGTAGTTGAGTAAAGAGTGCAGATACTCATTCAGAAATGTAGTGAAGTACAGAGTAAAAGTTGTTAATATCTTTGATACTCAGTACAACTACAAAGTATCCGAAAAGATACTTAAGTACAGTAATTAGTTACATTTACTCAAGTACTTTACACCTCTGATATAGATATAGATGTATGCTGTAGTGGTCTGTCTGTATGCAGTGCCTAGTGTCTTTGTATGGATAAAGGATGTGGATTTTCCTAATTTTTAAAGCATATGTATTGGCAGGCCTGTTAGCTACACTGAGGGCAACACTGCTTCTGAAATGAGTCTCAGTGAGAAGACAGAGGAGGGATGTTCTCAGTCCCGAAGATCTCCAGATCCCAGCTGTGCTCGGTCTTTAGATGTGGGTTATACTTTTAGTGATGTAACCGTAATCACTGATCCTATGTGAGTATAAACATGCTGAATCAAGTTAGTTATTTAACTAATAACGTGTGAAAATTCATTACATTTTCTAAAAAAAAAAAAAAATTGTAATTTATGTACTACGTACTTTTCGTACTTTTTATGTATATCTGAGGACCTCAGTTGTTCTAAACCTAGAACAACATAGAAAAACTACCAAATTTTGCCATAAACTTAATCGCAACCTATAATCCTTGCAGTTAATAGTGTTCAGCGTCTGTTTGATTACATGTAATTTAACTAACTGCATGATTTTCACTCTACCACTAATAACCTACAACTAAATATAAATGTAAAAACTTAATTTTTTTGTAAAGCTGCTTTGCAACAATTTGCATTCTGAATATTATATATATATATATATACATATATATACATATATATATATATATATATATATATATATATATATATATATATATATATATAATATATTCGCTATACAAATTGTCAGGATTATGGACCTGTCTGTGTGTGTTTTGCTCCCTGTGACCCAGTTTCAATGTTCAAGGTTCTTTATTATTTGTCACATACACAATCATACAGGGTATAATCAGTGGTGAAATGTAGGTCAGGACAGGTCCGCTCAATGGACAGTGCAAAAAAAAAAAAAAAAAAAAAAACATAACACGAGAATATATATAAATATAGGTAAGAGTAAGATAAAAAAAATATAATATAAAAATAAGAAGTAAAATAAGAATTGAAATAAAATGTGCAATACATTCTACTGTGGATTTAATAAATATTAATATAAACGGGGATGTGCAAGAGGAATGTACAAAACCGGTTGTACCGGGTATGTACACATAGCAGCAATGCGGATGATGGAGAATAATGAATGATTTTACAGTTTATTAAATTGAGTCCTGTAGATGTTATGATACTGAGTTTAGGAGCCTGATGGCCTGAGGGTAGAAGCTCCTCCTCAGTCTCTCAGTTTTTGCCATCATGCTTCTGAAGCGCTTGCCCAATGGCAGTGAGATGAAAAGATGGTTACAGGGGTGATTTGAGTCCTTGATTATTTTTGCAGCTCTGCTTTTGCAGCGTTTGAGGTAGATGTCCTGCAGAGAGGGGAGGGCAGACCCAGAGATGCGCTCAGCTAAGCGCACGACTCTCTGCAGAGCTTTGCAGTCCTGATTTGTGGCGTTACTGTACCACACTGAGATGCACGGAGTCAATACACGTTCTATGGCCCCTGAATAGAAAGTTTTCAGGATTGCTGGTGAGACCCTGAATTTCCTCAGATGTCGCAGATGGTACAGTCTTTGACTGGCTTTCTTGACCTGTGTTTGAATGTGTGCAGTCCAAGTCAGGTCCTCAGAGATGTTTACACCGAGGTACTTGAAGCTGCTCACCCTCTCCACAGGGGTCCCGCTGGTCGTAAGCGGAGTGTAGGGCCGCTGCTGTCTCTTCCTGAAGTCTACAATCAGCTCTTTAGTTTTGCTCACGTTCAGAGAGAGACAGTTGTCCTGGCACCATGATGTAAGTCTCTCTACCTCACCCAAGTATGCGGTCTTATCATTGTTGGAAATGAGGCCCAGAACCACAGTATCATCAGCAAATTTAACAATAGAAGTGGATCTGTGAGAGGACACACAGTCGTGTGTGTAGAGAGAATAGAGCAGGGGACTCAGGACACAGCCCTGCGGGACTCCTACGTTCAGGGTGATGGAGTTGGAGGTGAACTGGCCCATTTTCACCACTTGTGGTCTGCCGGTGAGGAAGTCTTGGATCCAGTAACAGAGTGAAGTGTTTAGGCCGAGGTCTGAGAGTTTGACAGCTATCTTGGAGGGGACTATAGTGTTGAAAGCTGAGCTATAGTCAATGAATAGCAGTCTGACATAGTTGCCATTTTTGCTGTCAATATGTGTGAGGGAAGAGTACAGTACCTGAGAGATGGCATCATCAGTAGACCTATGTGGGCGATAGGCAAACTGGAGAGGGTCCAAAGTAGCAGGGATGGAGGCGCATATGCGTTTCTTTAAAAGTCTCTCAAAAACCTTCATGACTGTTGATGTGAGGGCAACTGGGCGATAGTCATTCAGGCAAGAGGGTTTACTGTTCTTAGGCACAGGGATGATGACAGATTTCTTAAATGAGGTGAAGATTCTTCTCCCTCATGTTGATTGTTTAATTTGATTCCAGGTGTGTCTCGTTCTTCCCTGATTGTCTTGTTTAAAAGCCCCAGTCTGTTCAGTTAGTTTTGTCGGTTCTTGAATGTCTTCCTTGCCTGTGCTCTATGTCACCCTGTAGGATATTAAAGACTCTCGTTTTGTGAATTTCTCATCTCCGTGGTTCCTTGTAAAACGTGACACAAATAAACTTGAATTGAATTTCTGCATAAATTATTAGAAGAGGTCAAATTATATCAAGTAAAACCAATATATGGCATTATGCATTGTGAGAATTAATAAGAGATAGTTAATCATTGTGAGACTTAATTTGAGCCATTACAAAAGATGACAATGAAATATTTGATGCACATGCATCTGTGAAGTTGAACAGAGACTTGCTTTGCTGTCAGGACAAGTGTTTATGCAAATTGGAAATGCTTATGTAACTTAAATGACATGAGTATACATTTTACATTTACATTTATCATTTAGCAGACGCTTTTTTCCGAAGCGACTTACAATTTAGGAATACAATAAGCGATTCATCATAAAGAGGCAAATAGACGCAGGAAGTGTTTGCAATACAAAGTTTCATTCGTTGTTCAGATTAGTACAAGCTAAACAGGGAAAGATTAAGGAAAGAGAGAGCAAGTGTTTTAAGATGAAGTCAAATGGTGACGAAAGAGATGAGTATTCATGGCCGCGGGAACTAGGGGTGCTGAGGGTGCTGCAGCACTCCCTGCCGCAGGGCCGGGTCTGAGATTTTCCTTGTGCCCCTCGATCATCCCCAAGATACTTAATTTTTGTGATAGTTTTGTGATTAATTATTTATTAAACTGACCTAAAATATATAGCCTAGTGCGGTTGTATTTTTCTTGCGCACCTCGCAGTGCGAGTCCCTACATCTCTCCCTCACACTGACAGTATTTCATGTGAAATGTTCACGCGATATTACTGTAATTTTACTTTCCGACTTGTAAAATCCATTCATGTCCTCGTCCTTTTTATGAGCCATTTTCCGAAGCTTCTTCGCTTCTCAGGAATGCCATAGTCACATAAGCACAGCTGTTTAATTGCGCTCTAGTCTCTGGTCAAACGCGCTCAAACCACTGTAGACTAAAGTAATATATTTACTACGAACATCATAATGTTTTTGGGAAGTAGGCTATCCATATCATGACAAAATATTTTAATAAGACTGAATTTGTATTTAACATGATCACATTTAAAAAAAAGACATTTTAAGTTTAATTATAACGCCGCATGATGATTATACAGTGAGCAAAGAACATTTACATTATCAAAGAATATAACTGAATTCAGTCTAGCGTGAGTGTAAGCACTCTTAAAAAAGCTATAAGATATAATCAGTGATGTTGTCTGCAGTGTATGATGAATTAATCTCTTACATCGCATGCACATCTGCACTTTGTAGTTTCTGATGAGAGAATTCGAGAGTGCACTGACCAAAACTTTTGCGTACCAGCGATGTTAATATTTAGTAAAATCCCCTTAAATAATAGAAATATTAAAGAAAAAAAATATTGACAATCACAAATATTGGTTTGCATATAACTTTGTCTTCATTCATTTGTATGTTAATCTATAAGAGTTTGGGCTGTTTAATATTAGGATTTTGTCAAAAATCCCCCACCATGGCCCCGCCTTGCAACATCAAGCCCCGCCCCCCCAGGTAAAATATGTTCCCATGGCAATGTGAGTTTTCAGGTGTCACTTGAAAATTGTCAGGGATTCAGCATTCCGAATAGGGGTGGGATGTTCATTCCACCAACCAGGAAAGGTGGAAAAAAAAATCTGGAAAGTTATTTTGTGCTTCTCTGTGATGGTACCACGAGGCATCGCTCACTCGCAGATCTCAGACTTCTGGAGAGGATGTAGATTCTCAAAAGTGAGTGGAAGTAGGTGGGTGCAGAGCCTGTGGCTGTTCTATATGCAAGCATTAATGTCTTGAACTTGACGCGAGCTGCAACCGTCAGCCAGTGCAGGGAGATAAAGAAAGGTGTGACAGCATTCTGAATCATTTGTAAAGGTTTGATTGTGCTTGATGGAAGTCCAGCCAGAAGAGCACTGCATTGGTCCAGCCTAGAAATGACAAGGGCCTGGACAAGAAGTTGTGCAGGGCCTGATGTTTCTGATGTTGTGTAATGACAACTTGCAAGATTGAGCAGTTATTGCAATGTGGTCTTTGAATGTCAGCTGGTCATCAAAGATTTCTGACCGAACTTAATGGGGTAATTGTTGATGTACCTAACTGGATGGTACAGTTATGCTGTACAGTTGAAGTGGCAGGGAAGACAAGGAGCTCAGTCTTTGCCAAATTGAGTTGTAGGTGATGATCTTTCATCCATGCCGAGATGTCCGCCAGGCAGCCTGAAATCATTGGCTACCATTGGATCATCTGGTTGAAATGAAAGAGAGCTGTGTGTCATCAGCAGTGGTAGGAGAAGCCATGTGCCTGTATGATGGGACCCAGTGATGTAGTGTATATGGTAAAGAGGAGGGGTCCAAGAACTGATCCCAGAGGAACCCCAGTGACCAGTTGATGTGCTTTAGATAACTCCCCTCCCTAGGACACCCTGAACGACCTACCAGTGAGATAGGATTCAAACCAGCAAAGTGGAATCCCTGTGATGCTCAGTGATGAGAGGGTGAACAGGAGGATCTGATGATTAACAGTGTCAAAAGCAGCAGATAGGTCTAGCAGAATAAGAACTGATGATTTGGAATCAGCTTTTGCAATCCGCAAGGCTTCAGTGACTGACAGTAGCACCGTCTCAGTTGAATGGCCACTCCTGAAACCTGACTGGTTAGCGGCCAGTTTGTTGTTCTGTGAAAGAAACAATGATATGGTTGAAAACAACTTGTTCACGTGTTTTCGCTATGAATGGAAGGAGAGAGACAGGTCTGTAACTATTTATAAGTGAAGTGTTTAATGTAGGTTTTTTGAGCAGTGGGGTTACCCGAGCCTGCTTGAATGCGGTGGGGAAGGTGCCTGTAAGGAGAGATGTGTTGATGTGTGTGAGTGCTGGTAAGAGTGTTGGAGAGATTGCTTGGAGAAGGTGTGAGGGGATTGGGTCTTGAGGACATGTTGTAGGATGGCTGGAGAAGAGAAGTTTTGATACTTCTGCCTCAGTGAGAGGACAGAAGGAGAAGAGGGAGTAATAGCAGTGGATGTGGTTGGTTTTAGTTCCTGTGTGGAGCTGAGAACTGGCTGCTGATTGACCTAGTTTAGTCATTGAAGAATGTGGCAAAGTCATTGGCTGTTAAGGAGGTGGTGGAGGGGGACAGAGGAGGGAATTGAATGTTTTGAAGAGATTACGTGTGTCGGAAGCACTGTTGATCTTGTTGTGAAAATATGAAGATTTGGCAGTATGGACTTCAGCAGAGAAAGATGAAAGCAAAGACTGATGCATACTCAGGACTGATGGATCTTTTGATTTGCGCCATTTTCTCTCTGCTGCCCTGAGTTTGGACCGATGCTCACGAAGAACATCGGATAACCAGAAGGGGAAGCCCGTGTTGGCCTGGAGGAGAGAGGACCTATATTGTCTAGACAAGAAGTTAAAGTAGAGCATAAAGTGTCTGTTGCTGCGTTCACATCCAGACATGAGAAATGGGTAGGTGAGGGAAGAGAGGAGGACACTACAGAGGAAAGATGGGAGAGTGGAAGAGAGCATAGGTTTTGTCTAAAAGTAACCGGTAGAGGGGTTGGTGGCACACAGGTAGCAAGATGTAGGTTAAATGTTATGAAGTTATGGTCAGAGGTGTGTAGGGGTTTTACCAAAATGTTGTCTGCAATACAATTTTGTGTGTTAATTAAGTCCAGTTGGTTGCCAGGTTTGTGAGTGCTTGTGGTGGTGAGGCGTTTGAAATCAAATTAAGCTAGGAGTGAATGGAAATCTGCAGCATAAGGCTTATCCAAATGAATGTTGATGTCACCAAAGACTATAAGTGGACTGCCATCCTCAGGGAATGAGGACAGCAGCCCATCCAGCTCCTCTAGGAAGGTGCCTAGTTGTCCTACCACATGAAGTTTAACAGGAGCTGTTACAGTAATAGCATGAGATTCAAATGAGTTATTATTGCATAGGGGAGTGTGGGTTGAGTATTTCCAATTGTTAGAAATGAGCAGACCAGTACCTCCACATCTCCCAACCTTACATGGGGTGTGAGAGAAAGATAAATTATTAGAGAGAGCAGCAGGGTTGCTGAGTCTTCTGGACAAATCCAGGTCTCAGTCAAGCCCAAGATGCTGAGTGTAGATTGGGAAGCAATAGCGGAAATAAGATCTGCTTTGTTGACAGCAGACTAACAATTAATAATTTGACCAGCAAAACGGCATTACACCTTCCATTCAAGTTCGATAAAATAATTAACAGTTTTTCATCTCCATCCATTTTCCTGTATGCTCCTGTCCAGTTTTGGTTTGATTCGTTCTGTCTTTATTTAGCAAGTGAATAAGCTAAAAAGTGGTGGGGACTGGTCTGCTATATTCGCTTATTTTTCTTCTTTTGTCATCAGTGTGGGAAAAGATGATCACACTGCAGCCCAGCTGAATGTGTCTTTTCAAACAGTGAATGATGAACTACAGAAAGTCAAAGACCAGCACAAAACCAGCATGAAGAACAAGTATGAGAGATTATTTGAGGGAATCAAACTCCAAGAAAATCAAACCTTCCTAAACAGGATCTACACACAGCTCTACATCATAGAGGGAGAAAGTGAAGGAGTGAATAAAGAACATGAGGTTTTACAGATGGAGAAAACAGCCAGAACAAAACACTCACAAGACATTCCAATCGACTGCAATGACATCTTTAAATCCTCACCTGAACCAGGATGTGAGGAGAAAAACCAGATCAAGACTGTTCTTACTAAAGGCATCGCTGGAATCGGAAAAACCATCTCTGTGCAGAAGTTCATTCTGGACTGGGCCGAGGGAAAAGCCAATCAGGATGTAGATTTCATGTTTGTGCTTCCATTTCGAGAGCTGAACTTGATCCGAGATCATCAGTACAGTCTTCACAGACTTCTGCTGGACTTTCATCCTGAACTTCAAGATCTGGACTCAAATACTTATAAGGAGTGCAAAGTTGTGTTCATCTTTGATGGTCTGGATGAAAGCAGAATCACACTGATGTTTTCAGATGATCAGAAAGTTTGTGATGTGATTGAGACGTCATCAGTGGGTGTGTTGATGTCAAACCTCATGAAAGGAGAGCTGCTTCCCTCTGCTCTTATCTGGATCACCTCCAGACCAGCAGCAGCCAATCAGATCCCCTCCAAATACATCAACCGTCTGACAGAAATTCAGGGATTCACTGAGTCTCAAAAGGAGGAATATTTCAGGAAGAGAATCAGTGACCAGCATCAAGCCAGCAGAATCATCTCACACATCAGAAGAGCAAGAAGCCTCCACATCATGTGCCACATCCCCGTCTTCTGCTGGATCTCATCCACTGTGCTTCAGAAGCTCCTGGAAGAAGATCTGAGCGCAGAAATCCCTCAAACTCTGACTGAAATGTACATCCACTTCCTGCTGATTCAGATCAACATGAGGAACCAGAAGTATGAAGAGAGAGATCCAGAGAAACTCCTGCAGTCCAACAGAGGAGTGATTGTGAAACTTGCTGAAGTGGCTTTCAAACAGCTGATGAAGGGCAATGTGATTTTCTACAAGGAGGACCTGATTAAAAGCGGCATAGACGTCAATGACGCCTCGGTGTATTCTGGGATTTGCACTGAGACCTTTAAGGGGGAATCTGTGCTTCATCAGAAGAAAGTCTACAGCTTCATCCATCTGAGTGTTCAGGAGTTTCTCGCTGCTTTCCACGTGTTTTACTACCATGTGAATACAACTATGAAAGAACTGACGACTTTTGCTTCATTACAAAATTTACTTAAAGGTGCAGTAGATAATGCCATTGACAGTGATAATGGACAGCTGGATCTGTTCCTGCGGTTCCTGCTGGGTGTCTCACTGGAGTCCAATCAGAGACTCTTACAAGATCTACTGACACACACAGAGAACAGCTCAGAGAGCATCAGGAGAACCACACAGTACATTAAAGAGAAGATCAAAGATGGACCTGGACTCTCCACTGAAAGATCCATCAATCTGTTCCTCTGTCTGCAGGAAGTGAAAGATCAGACTCTGTCCAGCGAGATTCAGGAGTTTGTGAAATCATACAAACACTCAGAGAAGAAACTCTCTCCTGCTCACTGCTCAACAATCTCCTACATGCTTCAGATTTCAGAGAAGCCGCTGGATGAGCTGGACCTCAAGAAATACAACACATCAGATGAGGGGAGAAGAAGACTGATACCAGCTGTGATCAACTACAAAAAAGCTATGTAAGAGTTTAATTGCTTTTTTAACATTTAGAAATAGGTAGGCTAATTCTGATACATGCAATGACTATCCATTATGACATGTAGGCATATTTATATTTATGTTCACAATAATAATCTTTTACATTTTAGTCCTTTAATTTTTCATATTTAAAAATGTATGTGTGCTGCTGCGCGTCCCTGAGTGTGTAATAAGCAGAGTGTACGTGCATTGTGGACCCGACTATAGGCATATATTACTAACACGCTTCTTAAATAATAAAAAAAAATACTGCGCCATTGACTTTAGACTAGGTTTCAGTTGGTCAATGGTGCAGTCTATTTCAGTTGCCTCAAAATAGCAATGCGCCAACAATGTGCCTGAACACACCTCGTTTTCAGACCACTACGCCCATGAGTGCACAAATGGGTGCAAGTGAATTTGCTATTGAAACAACGTGGGGCAGGACATGAAAATGATAACTTCATCGGGCTGAAACTAGCAAAAAAAAATTGTATCACGCCTGGCATCACATTGTTTCGGGTGTATGATATGGCCCTACATCTTTAATATCCGCAGAGAATTATAATTTGCTAGAATTAAATTGATGTTAAAATTTGCAGTATTATCAATATATTAAGAAATTGTTTACTATTTTTCAGTGTTGCTGACTGTAATCTCACTGCTCAGCATTGTGAAATTGTAGCACTGGCTCTACAATCCCCAAACTGTTTCCTGAGAGAGGTGGATCTGAGTAACAATGACCTGCAGGATTCAGGAGTGAAGCTGCTCTCTGATGGACTGAAGAGTCCAAACTGTCAGCTGGAGATACTGAGGTGTATAAGAATACAAGAGATAACTTACAGTCAGCCGGTCATAATGTTAATGTGTGTCTGTAGATGATCTGTCTGTGTGTCCGTAGATGATCTGTCTGTGTGTGTCTGTAGATGATCTGACTGTGTGTGTCTGTAGTTGATCTGACTGTGTCTCTGTAGGTTGTCAGGCTGTATGGTGACAGAGGAAGGCTGTGGTTATTTGTCTTCAGCTCTGAGTTCAAACCCCTCACACCTGAGAGAGCTGGATCTGAGCTACAATCACCCAGGACCATCTGGAATCCAGCTGCTCAAACACAAACTGCAGGATCCAAACTGTAAACTGGAGACATTCAAGTATGTTGACAATTATAGCTGCATGATTAATGAGAGCTAATGTTTAGCATGTCTTGTGTGTGTGTGCGTATTTTTGTGACAAATGAGGACATAAATTTGTCCCATGTCCCCACTTTTCAAAACGCTTCTAAATCATACAGGGTGAGGTTTTTTTGGGGAAAGTAGAAATGCACAGTCTCCTGTGAGAGCTAAGTTTAGGTGTAGGGTAGGTGTAGGGCAATAGCACATACAGTTTGTACAGTATAAAAACCATTACGCCTATGGGATGTCCTCACTTTTCACAAAAACAAACGTGTGTGTGAGAGAGAGAGAGTTGTGGGGGAATAGTGTAAGAGATTTGCGATCTATATTACTGAGAATAAAAAAAGTAATTATCAGTTTGTCCAGAAATGTTCAGCTTCACCTTCTGAAATCTTCTACAACCACTGACCATCAAAAAATATCAATGTTGATAATGTCATAACATTTTCTCTGTTTGCTGAAGATGTTAAAACTGTGAATCTGAGTAGAGTAGATGTCAGAAACAGTGGTGGGACTGCTTTCACAAAAGTAATCAAACATTTGTGTTATTATCTAGTTTGGACCATGGAGACCATTTTAGGATCACACAAGGATTGCTGAAATGTAGGTTCTTTACTTCACACAAACATATTTAAGAGTGTTTTGAACTATCTTTGACACATTTCTCATCTCTCTTCTTGTGTTCAGATGTCTATGATCTCACACTGGATCCAAACACTGTTAACCATCATCTCATTCTGTCTGAGAACAAAAAAAAGGCGACACGTGTAGAAGATGATCAGCCATATCCAGATCATCTAGAGAGATTTGATGGCTGTGAGCAGGTTTTGTGTCGAGAGAGACTGACTGGACGCTGTTACTGGGAGGCTGAATGGAGCGGCTGGAGTTACGTAGCAGTGACATATAAAGGAGTCAACCGGAAAGGAGGGAGCGACTGCTGGTTTGGATACAATGACAAATCCTGGAGTCTGGACTGTTCTGATAACAGAATTACTGTCTGGCACAATAAGAGCACTGATGTATCAGTCCCTTCATGCGGCTCTAAGAGAGTAGGAGTGTATGTGGACGTGCCGGCTGGCACACTGTCCTTCTACAGGGTCTCTGACACAGACACACACAAACACTCACACACTCTCACACACATTCACACATTCAACACCACATTCACTGAACCACTCTATGCTGGGATTGGGGTTTATAAATCATATGTGTCACTCTGTCAGATTTAACAATAGAGACAGACACACATAACTAAGTGAAAAAGTGTCTTCACTTAATCTTTAAAAGTAAATATATGCTCTTCTAATTGTTCTAATGTAATGGTTGCAGATTCACAGTTCAGCAGTTTGTGCAGAGCATTGGTTCTCAAATCAAGTCCAGGGACTCAACTTGACATTTTTATGTCTTCCTTAATTAACACACATGATTCAGATCATCCGTTCAGTATAGGAGAAAGCTCCATGAACTAAACTGTGTTAGATAAGAGATACATACAGAAAGTGCAGAGCAGTGGAGTTGAGAACCAGTGTTGTAGAGTAAGCTTTTTAATATAACCTTTAAACTTAAGTTCTACAATGTATGACTACTTTGTTTAACAGTGCATTTAATTTCATTTCATTTAATTCATTCATTCATTCATTTCATTTATTTATATAGCACAAATAAACACAAGAGAAGTTGACCACTGTGCTTTACAGAGTATAAAAACTAAGATAAAAGAGAAATAAAGCAATAAGACATAATAGGAATAAAACATAATTAAGAATTGCTAAAAGCTCGGGCCAGAATATAAGACTTTAAATTCGATTTAAACTAGGGTGACCATATTTTAGTTTTACAAAAAGAGCACAGTAGGGGGTGGGGTTCGTGGGCAGGGATAAGGTCGGGGCTTCGCCTAACAGCATACCTAGCAAGGTTTTTTTGATTGTTTGCTTATTTTGTTTTTATAATAAATAAAAAGAAAATAAGTAGATAGAATAGAAAAAGAATAGGGAATGCGATTGTTAGAGGGTCATTTTTAAATAAAAATAAAACAAGTAGATAGAACAGAAAAAGAATAGAGAATGCTAGTGTTAGAGGCTCTTTTTTCTTTATAAATAAAACACGTAGATAGAATAGCAATAGAATAGAGAGTGCTAGAGTTAGAAGGTCAAATGAAGATGAAAGAGATGTGTTTTCAGCCGCTTCTTGAAAATAATAAGGACTCAGGTGCTCGGATTGAGTTGGGCAGATCATTCCACCAGGAGGGAACAGTTAATGTAAAAGTCCATGAAAGTTTTATGGTAGAATGCAAAATGTTTCAATGTTTCAAAATTTCAAACCTTTAACCCACTTGGGAAAATCAACACATGGCAACAGTTTAAAAGTAGCCTAATTCTGTGGAAAAAACGCGGACTTGGCAACCCTGCATCAAACAAGAGCTGCAGGAGTCAGATTTGACTGATCACAGGTCGAGAATAAGGAGAGATGACTGACAAGACCATGCTTGAATCTTTGCTACTCAACAGATCCTGAGCTTGCTGACAAATATCTGATCTTGTAAATGTGCTCCCTGAGTGTTGAGATCACTGAGTGTGATCGCGAAATCAAAAGTGAAAGTAAACAGCGCAAACACTCATTCAAAAATATTTAAATACACCGCATACAGATAGCGGCTACCTGATACGCCAAAGTTATATACAATATTAGAATTTTTAAAGGAGTGGACACGAAAATCGCGGGAGAGAAACACATGTTGCGGGAGCAGGCGGCAATGGTCAGAAATTCAGCGGGAGCGGGATTAAGAAAACAGCCGAATCCCGGACATTTCGAACGATTAAGAAATCCCGGCCTTTGTGCCGAAATCTGCACCCCTGCCAGATTATGCATCCCCTCGTTGAAATCGCTACCTGATTGCCTAATCCCAACCCCACGCCTAATCCTAAACCCTCCCCCACACCTAACCCTTAACCTACCAATACTAGGGGGTGCATAATCTGGCAGGGTGCAGAATTCGGCACAACACCGGATGCATTTTTGTAGGTTCAAAAAGAGGACATGTCCGGGGAAAAGAGGACGTATAGTCACCCTATTTAAACTCATGTACAGATGACAGGGATCTCAGATAAATATATTTGTATCTGTCCCAGTGTTGAGGAAGCTACTCTGAAACTTTCAAGCTACCCTTCTGAAAAAGTACTATCAAAAGTTACTATCAAAAAGAAGCTAGCTACATTGAAACGACTTTCAAATTTATTTTTTATTATTATTTAAAAAAATGTTTTTACAATTAACATTACAAATAACTAAATAATTATTAATGAAAAATTATAATGAAGTTATAAGTAAAATGTAATGAAGTTATAAGTAAAATATTTGGAGTTTAAAACAACATAATCTAATGCAATCATGATTTCAAAGAGTAGGGTGAATTCAGGTTGATTGGGACAGTTTTCCAAGCCATTTCAATGACAAAAAGTTTCCAAATCATTTGATTTTGTAAACTATATGATACACACAATAAATAAATCAATATAATAAAATACTGTATAGTTATATAAAGTGCAAAATTGCTACTAAGGTAACATCAATGCAAGAACAAAATGTATGCAATTTAAAGGGATAGTTCACCCAAAAATGAAAATTATGTCATCATTTACTCATCCTCAAGTAGATCCAAACCTGTATGAATGTCTTTGTTCTGCTGAACACAAATGAAGATATTCTGAAGAAAGTTTGTAACCAGGCTGTTTTGGGGCACCATTGACTTCCACAGTAGGAAATAAAAATACTATGATCCAGAACTGCTCTTGTTGCCTCATTCTTCAGAATAACTTCCTTTGTGTTTAAGATTAAGATTATTTTTATTTGTCACATACACAATTATATAGAGAGTATATAACCAGCAGTAAAATGTATTCTCTGCATTTAACCCATCCTAAGTGAACACATCCCCGGAGCAGTGGGCAGCCATGTTACAGCGCCCGGGGAGCAGTTGGGGGTTCGGTGTCTTGCTCAAGGACACCTCAGTCGTGGTATTGAAGGAGGATACTCCCCCCACCAACAATCCCTGCCGGACCTGAGATTCGAACCCACAACCTTCCAGTTACAAGTCCGACTCGCTATCCATTAGGCCACGACTGCCCCAGTTCAGCAGAACACATTCATACAGGTTTGGAACTACATGAGGGTGAGTAAATGATGACAGAATTTTAATTTTTGGGTGAACTATCCCTTTAAACTGCATACGGAGGAGGAGTCATAAAATAAGCCAGTTAAACTCAGTCACAGCACATGCAGTATTTACTGACTGAATGGAGACGTCAATCATCAGCTGCGCACGTGGACACTGCGCTTTGCTGAATCCCGCCGCAACCATCCTTTGCCAAATGATAAGCACACTACTATATCGCGATTTTATTTTCTTTTCGATTAGTGTTCATTACAAATTGGGGGGACAGATAATATTATGACCATTCATCACTGTAAAATAGACATTTGATCTAGAGTGCAATAAAGAAGAAAAATTAATCAGTTTAAAAAGGCTATAATTCACCTCCTGTATGTGCTTTAAGTCTTCGAAGTAGACCGCATTTTAATCTTTGTTTTGCATAAATTACAGTTGATTCATGTGAAATATCCACTCCTGTTCATCCTTTGCAAAATCATCAGAGGATCTCTTGTCGGTGGACAGACTGTAAAGCCGCGAGATGCGTGATATCACAACAGATGGCAGTAATGATCAAATTTAGTTTGTGATCTAGTCAGAAGAAGATGCTGTGCTGCTTCAATGCATTACAGCAGGGGTCATCAAACTTGATCCTGGAGGGTCGGTGTCCTGCAGAGTTTAACTCCAACTTGCCTCAACACACCAGCCTGGAAGATTCAAGTGTACCTAGTAAGACCTTGATTAGTAACTTCAGGTGTGTTTATTTAGATTTGGAGCTAAACTCTGCAGGACACCGGCCCTCCAGGACTGTACTTGGTGACCCCTGTATTACAGGCTTGTGACTCGTCAGAATGCAGCGTTTGGTTGCGCTACACCGCTACTTGCTGGAAAAAAAGTAGTTACACTGTTTTAAAAGTAGCGTTGCTCCTGTAAAGCTACTGAAAAATGTAGTTACGCTAGTAGCGTTGCTACTTGTAGCTAGCTACTCCCCAACACTGATCTGTCCATTTTTTTTCTGTGTTGGGAGGGTGCATTTTGGTACATTTGTTATTTGTAAGAATATTTAGCTAAAGTTAGTTTGTATTTGTTTATTGTTGTGGCCTGTCTAACCTCTGAAATTGTGCTTTAACAGGGCGATAAAATAAGCACATACAAATTAGAGCTGTGAATTTATTATTTGTTAGAATCTGATCTTAGTATGATTAAAGGTGGGGTATGTATTTTTTTGCGTTCTGACGTTTTTACTTATAGCATATGTCTGTGTTCATTGTGTGTAAAATGTTCATGTGGAAACAGAAGCCAACACACAACTCAACTGAGAATATGGTTATGTCATGCACCACTAGAGGGAGTTATTTACACTAATCACTGACATCAATTGCCATAAGACTCATATATCTGAGGTTTTGGTAACACAAATAAATCCCCTGCTTGAAGCAAGCCACTTCTCCCCATTTTTCTGCATATTACACACACCCACGCACGCACGTACACACACTGCTAAACATTCAGTATGTACATGTTATCAATCAATTCTAAGTACTGTTGTATTTTTTGTATTTCTTGAATGTCAGTGCATTGAAATTTATCCCTGGATCTGTTTAATAAACACACAGGCCCGGATTGGCCAATCGGGAGCACCAGGAAGATTCCCTGTGGGCCAGTCTGTTTTTCTTTGCCGCGAGGGCTGGGCCACATTCAGCCAGGACAAAACGTTGCAAAACGTTTATTAAATGGAATCAGTGATGCGTTGAACACTCTGTTTTGATTACGCAAGTGTTGCAAATATGGAAGCTGAGAAGATCATTCTTTGTGTTCTTTTTAAAGAATTTTCGGAGCCTGATGAAATGGGTATAAATACGTGTTTAATACTGCAAAATACACTCGATTTTACAGTCACTGCCCTTGCCGTCCAGAATAAAGGAGAACATCCCAATCAAGTGAAGGGATTTGTGGAAACTGTGGTTCCTAATTATTGTGATCCAACATTTGCCTCACATTTCAGGATGAAAAGACAAACATTTCAGGTGAAGGATAATCCACTTCTTACCTCCGTGACTGTGTTATTATCTATTTGACCTTATTATTTTTATTGTGAGTATTAGTGCTGATCACTGTTGTTCTGCTATGATATTGTAATATTTACCAATATATAATCAGAGTATAGAAAAGTTTATTAAAGTGTCACTCTACAATACAATAGCAAAATATATAAACATGTATAGTATTTTTCTGTTACATTAATCAGTGTGTGAGCTGTCTCTTTAATACCACGTGGTTTATGTACATGTTGCTGCTGATTGGGCTGACATTTTTTACACCCACCAAACAAGAGAAAAGCCCGTTTCTCAAACCCCGTTGCACACATAGACTGTAAAAAAATATGGACGACGAGTCTCCGCTTCCTTTCACTATAGAAAAGTGAAGCGAATACATCTCAGTATGGCCGCTGCCATCTTGAGTAAATGACGTAATTTGGAGCCAGAGTCTGCGCAGTACAGTCGTGAGGTGGAGCCGTGGAATCAAATTCCCGCCCAAACTCCCGCAGACCCAATCAACCATAACGATACACCCCGTTTTTATAGCATCAAATTACTAGCTAAAATCAAACTTATCACAAAAACGAACAATTGAACATACAGGTGCATCTCAATAAATTAGAATGTCATGAAAAAGTTCATTTTTTCTTGTAAGTTATTTAAAAAAGGGAAACTTTCATATATTTTAGATTCATTACATGTAAAGTAAAACATTTCAAAAGTTTTTTTTTTTGTTTTAATTTTGATGATTAGAGCTTACAGCTCATGAAAGTCCAAAATCAGTATCTCAAAATATTAGAATATTTACATTTGAGTTTCAATTAATGACCATCCCTACAGTATAAATTCTGGGTATCTCTTGTTCTGTGAAACCACAATAATGGAGAAGACATTATTGTGTCTGACTTGGCAATGATCCAGAAGACGAACATTGACACCCTCCACAAAGAGGGTAAGTCACAGAGGGTCATTACTGAAAGGTGTGGCTGTTTACAGAGTGCTGTATCAAAGCATATTAAATGCAAAGTTGACTGGAAGGAAGAATTTGGGTAGGAAAAGGTGCACAAGCAACAGGGATGACCGCAAGCTTGAGAATACAGTCAAGCAAAGCTGATTCAAACACTTGTGAGAGCTTCACAAGGAGTGGACTGAAGCTGGAGTCAGTGCATCAAGAGTCACCACACTCAGACGTCTTCAGGAAAAGGGCTACCAAGCCACTTCTGAACCAGAGACAACGTCAGAAGCGTCTTACCTGGGCTGTGGAGAAAAAGAACTCAGTGGTCCAAAGTCCTCTTTTCAGATGAAAGTAAATTTTGCATTTCATTTGGAAATCAAGGTCCCAGAGTCTGGAGGAAGAGTGGAGAGGCACAGAATCCATGTTGCTTGAAGTCCAGTGTGAAGTTTCCACAGTCAGTGATGATTTGGGCTGCCATGTCATCTGCTGGTGTTGGTCCACTGTGTTTTCTGAAGTCCACAGTCAACGCAGCCATCTACCAGGAAATTTTAGAGCACTTCATGCTTCCTTCTGCTGACAAGCTTTATGGAGATGCTGATTTCATTTTCCAGCAGGACTTGGCACCTGCCCACACTGCCAAAGGTACCAAAAGCTGGTTCAATGACCATGGTGTTACTGTGCTTGATTGGCCAGCAAACTCGCCTGACCTGAACCCCAGAGAGAATCTATGGGGTATTGTCAACAGGAAGATGAGAGACACCAGACCCAACAATGCAGATGAGCTGAAGGCCACTGTCAAAGAAACCTGGGCTTCCATACCACCTCAGCAGTGCCACAAACTGATCACCTCCATGCCACGCCGAATTGAGGCAGTAATTAAAGCAAAAGGAGCCCCTACCAAGTATTGAGTACATATACAGTAAATGAACATACTTTCCAGAAGGCCAACAATTCACTAAAAAAAAATTTTTTTATTGGTCTTATGAAGTATTCTAATTTGTTGAGATAGTGAATTGGTGGGTTTTTGTTAAATGTGAGCCTAAATCATCACAATTAAAAGAACCAAAGACTTAAACTACTTCAGTCTGTGTGCATTGAATTTATTTAATACACGAGTTTCACAATTTGAGTTGAATTACTGAAATAAATGAACTTTTCCACGACATTCTAATTTATTGAGATGTACCTGTATATCAGCGTGATAACAACTACCTTAAATGACCAAAACCATATTTCGGAAAATTGTATTGGAAGTGTAATTTATTTTTTTATTTTGACTGAAGTCCCATTCGTTTACATGGAGAGGGCGGGATTTATGACCTATACTGCAACCAGCCACCAGGGGGCGATCAAAGCTTCACAGCTTCACTTTTAATGACCAGTGACACACACCTGGTTGCACACCGTTTCCAAGAGACATGTCATTCAACCCAGAAACTGTAGCAAAACGTTGTGCACGGTGTGAACTTGAATGTGGCCCTGGTGTTGTCATGCCACTGGGTTGAACTATATGCTATCCCTAGTCTGCCTGCACTCATAGCAGCCCCACCCTTTTTTATTTATTATTTTCTCGCAGCCCATATAATAATTTTCACCAGTCCATATCAGTAAGAAATTCTCAATTGATAACTAATCATTCATTTTGCACAAATCATTGTTTTATTATGAACGTAGGTGTTTGAGGAAGGCTTTAAGACCAAGCGGAATCCTCTGCCGGCTGCTCCCGCTTCACAGCAAGCAGAACTCGCGCTAACTGCACCCTTCACCGTCCGCTTTTTTATTTTACAAAATCAGTTTGGGCGTATGCAAACAACTTATTGATCATGAGCCCAACATCCAGCACGGCAGAGAAACATTTATCTACCTGAGGGAAGACGTCTTTTATTGTAAGTTAATGCTGTTAAAGGTGCAGTGTGTAGTTTTTAGCGGCATCTAGCGGTTGAGGTTGCGAATTGCATCCAACGGCTCAGTCCCCCGCTCACCCCTCCCTTTAGAGAAGCTACGGTGGCGATACAGGGCTAAGATGCCGTCGCCTGAGACCGCAGAGAGCAATGAGGTTTCTTTACAAAGGTAAATTAAGTACAAAACAAACAAACAACACAAAAGAAATACTGAAAATAACACTTAATACGTAATTAAAAATAAAATAAAATAAAACATTGGCTACAGGGCCCAAAAAAGCCTCTCTCCCTTTGTTCTACTAAACCATTAGGGTTCTTTTTATAGATGATGCTCCTCCTCTATTTTCAAACAGTCCAATGATGACATTCTGTTAATTACCAATTGGATCCTCTAATTTTAGCATAGGACAAAACAGCCAAACAGCTGTCATTGAGATCAATGGGAATGTGAGCAGATAGTTCTGATGATGACCTGTCCATGAGGAATTCTTCCTACGTACGTGTGTGTACGTGTGTGTGTGTGTATACGTGTGTGTGTACGTGTGTGTGTGTGTGTGTGTGTGTGTGTGTGTGTGTGTGTGTATACGTGTGTGTGTACCTGAACCAAATGTCCCATTTTTTATTTTTTATTGGTCCCCATGAGGAAAACTGCATATGAATCGTACAGAAGTTTTTTTGAAAATGCAAAATGCCTGTAGATTTGTGTGAGGGGTAGGGTAATAAGAAAATACAGCTTGTACAACAGAAAACCATTATGCCACATGAACCACATATACAAGTATGTGTGCATGTTTACATTTTGAAGTGTTGAGTTATTCGTTTATGAAGATGATCTTGAGGTGTTCATACAGGCATATGTGTACTCTTATTAAATGTGCATGTCTTCTCTATGAAATGTAGTGTGACTTTTTTGTGCTTCATGAAATCCCTTCTCAAAAAATATTAAGTGATAAAAAGTACTGAAAAAATACTGAAAAAGTGGGGTTATTATTATTTTTATTTTTTTTACATACTGTAAGTACATTTACAAAGCTATACAAAAATTAGACGAGCTTTTGCTTATATATTTTTTTTAAATATGTATTTACACTGAACAAAAAAATCAACCTTAGTATTTTTGTCTTGTTTTCTAGTATAAATATCTAAACATTCTTGAATCAGGATGTATTTACTTGACAAGTAAAATGACTTAAGATATGTCTTGTTTCTGAAAAACAAAAAAAATCCAAATTTTGTTTGCCAATGGGGTAAGAAAAATAATCTTAATTCAAAGGCTAAACAAGATTATTTTTCTTGCAAGATATTTTTGCTTGTTTGAAAGCAAAATTGAAAGCAAAAAGCATGCTGCAATTGTACATTGGCAAGAATAGAGGCTGAAAAAATAATCAACATTCAGAGATGTGCACAATTACATCAAAAAGTATTTAGTTACAAATTACAAATACAGGCTCATTAAATGTATTTAATGAAAATACAAAAATACTGGTGTGAGAAATGTATTTTATTAAAATACAAGTTATTTGTAATTTGAAAATACAAAAATACAAACAATATTTACAAGCAATCAAGTGCAAGAGACAGTGCCATTACATTTAGATACACACATAAGATAAAGATAAGTTCTTTCCTCTCCTTAAACAACACATTTATAAACAACTTATTCTTTAACCCTAACACAAGACAATATATCCAATATATATCCAATATAATAATAATTAAAAAAAACTGTGACTTTATATCCTAAAATCAAGACTTTCTTCCACACTGTAAAAAATAAAAAGTTGAGAAAACGTAAAAGTTTAAGGTAACCAGCTTCAGCAGATTTAGTGGCAATTGCAAGATGAAGTCTCAACTGTAAACTATAACGTTGCATTCTTACCAAGTCAGATTGTGGTGTATATACAGTATAGTAAGATTGCAGGACTTTCTGGGTTGTGTTCCACTGAAACCAGAGGTGTGCAGGACATCAACAAGGTTCACCTTTAGTGGTCTATAAAGGCCAAACCCACAGTTAAAATAAGAGATGTGATTGGTCAGATTTAATGATATAAATGATTTGCTGGAAGTTGTACGCAGTACCATATAATTACATCATTGAGCAAACTGTTTTCTCCATTTTCAATATGTCATGCTGATAAAATCACATTTTAATGATTGACATGATCGTAATTTAAATGATATAACTGTCTTTACATCAAAACACAGTCTGAAATACATAATACTCTGTTTAACACTAGAGTTTAACACTAAAACTCTGTTTATCAATACTGTAATTCTGAGTGATTGATTTTTTTCCTACCATGACATTGTATGTTACTTTAATGTTATGGTACTGTTTCTGTTTATGTATATATATATATATATATTCTTTTATTATTATTTCTTAAGCACATTTTATGTTTATTTTCATTGTTAAATTAAAATTCCATTGTTAATAAAATCAACTTGCCTTAAAAAGTTTGTCTTAAAATTACATAATGTGAAATGTCTTCATTATTGAGATTATTGAGCGCTGTAGGATTTGAGTTATCAATGTATTATAAAAAAACTATGCAAAATTAAAGTCATGTTATATTCTGAGTCAGATTAAGAAGGTTTAAGGTTCATCTGTTCTCTGAAGCTTTTCCATGAACATTCACTGAACCAGCATCTTAGATAGTGGTTTTGGCGCTGGATTCATTTAAATACATAAGATTTTACTGCCGGATCTCAAAACAACAGACACCAGGGCGAGATAAGTGGTTGCCTTTATACTCTGATAATTAATTCAAGTTAAACTGTAAATAACGAAGCTCATCAAACCAATCTGAGCTTCAGTTGCTGCTTTTACATATTCCAGATTCTTGTGTTTACTCAGCGCTTCCAGCGAATGTTTATTTATATATTTAATTTGCATTAACTTGTTAGCGGTGCTGTTTGTTTGTCTGTTTCCTTTACGTTTCTTGGATTAAACTTTATTGAAATAGCAACTTTGTGCTACAGTTGAGGGAAACAGTGATCCCGGCGGATCTTAAATCTCCGTGCCAGTTTCTCTGGACACGTAAACAGGCTCATTGGAAATACGTGTCTCTACATACATTTCTGCAAAACTGTAATTATGTACCTTGCAGCACGTTTCGCGGCAGTTTCAAAGTGAAATGTCCAGAGAGTGGCGCTAAAACACACGTTTAATACGTGACCATGACACGTTTTTATTACGTTGGTACAGGCACGTATTGCAATGTTTTCATTATGCTGCTTGAGGTACGTTTTGCAGCCATTCATAATTCAAATATCCGGTGAGTGTCGCTAAAGATTAAGCTCTATGAAGTTGGAAATATCCCCAACACCAAACCCAAACCTAAACCTACCCGATAGTGTTAACAAATGCAAAAGTAATATAAAAACGTATTCGCTGATGCAGCCGTGCTATTTTAACTTCCTTATGCAGATTTGAGCAGTTTTGTTGAACTGTAGTTTGACGGGATTCGTACCGGAGCTCTTCTTCACCTAAGTGCAACGCTGTATCACGTGAGCTACCGAGTAAACTTACTGAGTTAATAAACTCATACATATGAAGCTGTATATGTGACGACAACGTTCAAAAGTATCAGTTTTCAAATCGTGCAGGATGTTAAAATTGTTTTGAAGCCATAACATACCATTCTGCAAGCAACTGTGAGAAAATAATCAAAACTGTTGAGTTTTACTGCCTCTAGTGTTCATTTCAACTGGAAACTGCAGTGAATCGTACATATAGGTACGTTTTTTTCAGTTTTGCAGAAATGTATGTAGAGGCACGTATTTCCAATGAGCCTAGGTTGATGAATCACCAGTGACGTACATAAGACCAAAGATCCTTATTCGTCAACTATAATTAATAGATGAGACTAAATTTTTACATTTGGCATTTAGTGAAAGCAGTTAGTAAAAGAACATAAACTGATCTTCACTGGTGTTACCCATAAGGAAGGTAACACTAGTGACAGTAACACCAGTGACAATTTTCATGAGAAAATGCATTTTACAAAATGTCTGTTGCAAATTATCAAACCAAATGTTGTCAATCATGGTATACTCACTAAATTAAGTAGTTAATCCATTTGTATTCTAGTTTTTTTAAATCCCTAACAATAAAGCAGGTCATACAAGTGACTTCAGCTAAAAGCTTCATATGAAATCATGAGATAAATGAGAAGATTTCTGATAACTGAAAAGAAACAGTGGATTAAACATGGGTCTTTCTTCATAGATCTTCAGGAAACAGGAAGAAGGAAGTCAAGTGATGCCATCAGTGTGATTTTTATTACAAAATAAAATTTTTGTTAAACGGTAACACCAGTGACACAACTCCAGGGGACCACTGTTTTCATTATATATTTTATAATATTCATTTGGCATTTTGTTTTTTTTTATGTCATTTACATCATATATTTGATAGTTATGAATACATTATAGTATTTTAAATGGTAGAAAATCCTGTTTTTGACATCAAAATAAAGCACGTTCCCTCTGTACACGGCTGTAACGAGCAGTTTGTGGTGCTTGGAATTCTTTATAATTAATTAAAAACAAATATTGCCACATTGATGGCTCAAGAAGGTCTATTTGTTCAAATAACAGTTTTATTTTAAAATATAAAAAAATTGCAACCCAAATGTGTTTTTCAATTGTAATATTTCTGTAAAGGCAAGGGACAGAAAAAAAAATACGTTTCTGTAGAATGACCCTTTTAGGGAATTTGTATGGTTGCAAATTCTGAGTATGGGTGACCAGACTTGACCTTCACGACACATCACTTCACTCCACGTTATCAATGAGCAAACTGACAGTACAAACTGGCTTGTGTCAGATATTTAATTAGGATGCAATTTAATTAATTTGTTAATCATATAAATAACTAACTTAAGACAAAGTTAACTCTGGAGATAGAGGTCATAGCGCTGTTCTGGCCCTCAAAAGCATTGGGATGAACTCTATCAGACTAGATCGGGATTAGACGATTATCTGATGATCCTTTAGCACCCCCTTCTGGACAGAGACCGATCAGACAAGCACATGGATTTAATAAGACATAATAAGAATTGATCTATTTATGAAGAAAATGTACATTTGAAATTAAACTTAACAAACCGTTTGAACTTTTACATTGTTTGTTTTAATATGTATTTCTTTATAATACTTTTATTTACATATTAAGCTCAGGATGGCCACTCATGCACTGACTGAATCAGTGAGGTCCAGAACACCTGGAACTGAAGTTGGAATTGGACACCTTTGCAGGATGAAATGATTTGAATGGGGAACTATAAATTCTACTTTCTTCAATTCAAGTCTCTAACTGGCTACATCAGAGATACAAAAGCCTTAATTGTTTTACAGAACTATGAACTCAGCAAGAATGCATGAGAGCAAATACTGAGACAGAAACTCCAGATGGACCACAGACCTTAAAGAGAGGAACAAACTCAGCACATGATGAAGCCACAAGGTTTGAAACAGCGACAAAAAAAATATTGCACAATGACATTTCTAGCTTCATGTTTTTGCACATGCCATTTTGTTCTTTTTAATGACACTCCTTATGTCTGTCTTTTGATAAAACAGGAAGAGCAGAACAATAGACTGGAACTGACAGTAAAACACAGAAGTATCTTACACACAGTGACAGATGTGGAGATCGATACATTTCAAGGTAAAAAAATTAAGAATAATTGTTTTCAGCTAAAATTATATGGATATGATTTAGACAGTTTCATCATTACTCGTTTAAAAGTGAAATTACTGTCTTCATTAAATATCTTGGTAACTCGTATTCTCACATAAAGGTAATACAAAGATGAAGACATGTTTAGATGATCAAATAAGGTTTTTTTTTTTCCAATTGCATGTGATGTCATTCCTAATGTTTAACTGTAATTTCTCATACTAAAAAATGAGCTATTTCAAAAGTTACTTATGGACACGTATGAGTTCTGAATTCTAAGGATACAATTATAAATTCTATTATATTCAGTGCAGCTGTGTATTAATGAACTAGACACATAGTAAATGTTTTAATTTTTCATTGTTAATCTGATTCAGGTTCAGTTCAGATGTTGAGTTTATGAAAAGAGATCTGTACTCCATCACCTGGCACAGTTTCTACAGGAACCAGTCCAGACCATCAGAAGACTCTCAGTGCAGAAAGAGATCCAGAACACAGAGAGTCATGAGAGGATCCAGTTCTGCTGGTTCTGCTCACCTGCAGGAGGAGACTGGAGACCTGCCAAAAACAGTGAAAGATGAAATACAGAAAGTCAAAGAGCAGCTCAAAACCAGCATGAAGAACAAGTATGAGAGATTATTTGAGGGACTGAACCTCCAGGAGAATGAAAGCCTCCTGAACAGCATCTACACACAGCTCTACATCATAGAGGGAGAGAGTGAAGGAGTGAATGAAGAACATGAGGTTTTACAGATGGAGAAAACAGCCAGAACACAACACTCACAAGACACTCCAATCTACTGCAATGACATCTTTAAAGCCTCAGCTGAACCAGCATGTGAGGAGAAAGACCAGATCAAGACTGTTCTTACTAAAGGCATCGCTGGAATCGGAAAAACCGTCTCTGTGCAGAAGTTCATTCTGGACTTGATGACTTCAGAGTTTTGACTGATTTGATATCAGTTTTCAAATGAGCAGTAATTCAGCTTTTTAAGGAAGTACTGAAGATTGCAGATGACTAACTTCAATGTAAGATAACTAAAATTGTGAATAAATTAAAGTTCAGACTTTAGCCTTTCAAGGTATCACGACTGCAATTTACTATGTACTGCGGCACATTTAATAATCCTTTATGCATTTTTCATTTATTTAGCAGTTTTACCCATGTATAATATACTCAGCACAATGTTAAGTTCTGTTTCTTGCACTAGCCCTTTAAGAAATTGTGTAAGTGCTCTGGAGAGAGAGCGCGCTGCACAGTGACATGCGCAGAAAAGTTTAGTAAAGTTGATACTCTTTTAAAACAAATGCTTCGTTATTCACTATACAGCACACACTCACTAAAGAGAAATATTTGTTAATCTCTCTTAAAGATAACACATAGTGTTAAGAGACGCAAAACTCTAGTATTTATAGTGTTTATCAAAGAATAGCAGAAGCAGCATTCTAGTTATCTAAAATGTAGCCCAACAGAACACAGTTCAGAACACAACATTACAGTTTGTGTTGATCGGGTCCATCCATATTTTTTTCTTAAGTCTGAATGTTTCTTGACAGGTGACTGCGCAAATTTTCTGCTGAATTTTCGCTAATATATAAAAATAAAAAAACTGACGCGCATTGTGGGCAGAGCTTAATTCACCTCCTCAAACCGAAAGTGAAAGTGCACACTCAAAATAAAACAACGTTTTTGATGTCATTTTTCCAGAACCTCACAAAACCATCATGTAAGTTCCTTAAAATGTTGTCAAATAGTAATGGTATTGTTTAAAGCGAGCCACATGGTCTTTAAATATATAATTTACAGATCTTACATTGTAAAAATGTATCGTTTTTTTGTAATGCATTGGTTGTAAACCGACACATGCATGGCTTAAAAATGAATACTCTTTACATGAAGTTAATACGTTCTCTAGAAAGGAACTATCGAAATTATATTAAAGCAGTAAAGTTTGATTTGAGCCTTTACCTTTTGCATCAACAAAACAAGCAGCAAAAATGAATAATTTTACAACACAACCCAGTAACATTAAACCACATTGACAGACGTTTTAGTTTACAATTTTGTGCTGTTATGTGTTAAAATGTTGTGTATCTTCTATGTATTGTGTTTCCTCAAACAGATCACTTATTCTGGAGAGAAAGGCGGGGGGCTCTGTCTCTACAATGAGTCTCCAAGAGGAGAGAGATGATCAGACACAGACAGCAGCGTCTGCAGTGTCTTTGAAGAGTACTGACTCCATGAGGGAACCTCCTGTACTGAGTGATGAAACAGTGACCTATGACCCCAAGTAAGATGCTACATAACAAACACAGTAACACAGAGATTTTAATTGAATGGCACTTATATTCATATATGTGACCCTGGACCACAAAACCAGTCATAAGTGTCAATTTTTCGAAATTGAGATTTATACATAATCTGAAAGCTGAATAAATAAGCTTTGTTATGATAGGACAATGTTTGGATGAGATACAACTATTTGAAAATCTGGAATCTGAGGGTGCAAAAAAATCTAAATATTGAGAAAATCATCTTTAAAGTTGTCCAAATGAAGTTCTTAGCAATGCATATTACGAATCAAAAATTGTTTTAATATATTTATGGTAGGAAATTTACTAAATATCTTCATGGAACATGATCTTTACTTAATATCCTAATGATTTTTGGCATAAAAGAAAAATGGATAATTTTGACCCAAACAATGTATTTTTGGCTATTGCTACAAATATACCCCTTAAGACTGGTTTTGTGCTCCAGGGACACATATTAGAAATCTATTATTTGGCTTAATGAATTGTTAGTATAAACAATGCCTGTTCCAATTCAGCACATTTATAGAAGGAGTTCTGTCATAAAAGATGAACAGAAATGCACAATATTTATTTAAGATGAGTTTAAGATAAGAATAGCCTAACTCTTTTCTCTTTGCACTGCAATTAAACATGATAGAAAGAATAATAGACCTTGCTATGTTGTAATTTCTGGACAATGTATTGTTTTTCAGTGCTTTTTTTACCTTTCTCTTCTTCAGTCCATAGCGAGGCTTGCCCAGTCAGGGTGATTTAAATTGCTTTTGTGCTGCTGTGCATTGGAGACCAGTGATGGGGAAAGTTACTTTTAAAAGTAATGCAATACCATAATGTGTTACGCTATAAAAAAGTAACTAATTGTGTTACTTATTTACTTTTTATGGAAAGTAATGCATTACATTAATTGTGCATTACTTTTTGTCATTTGTGCTGGGCTTGTTTATTTATTTTTCATATCAAAAAACCCAAGAGTTATCATTTTGGCAACTGTAAAGGCCCTTTCACACCAAAAGTGAATTTAATAAATCTCAGGCTGAAGGAAGTGCCTCTGCACCTCACTCCTAATTTCTCTCAGCACAGGAGAGCTGTCAGTCAATAAATGTGAAATCAAAGTAACTTGCATTACTTTTTTTAATGTGTTAAAATGTTGTGTATCTTCTATGTATTGTGTTTCCTCAAACAGATCACTTATTCTGGATAGAAAGGCGGGAGGCACTGTCTCTACAATGAGTCTCCAAGAGGAGAGAGATGATCAGACACAGACAGCAGCGTCTGCAGCGTCTTTGAAGAGTACTGACTCCATGAGGGAACCTCCTGTACTGAGTGATGAAACAGTGACCTATGACCCCAAGTAAGAATGTCTTTACGACTACATCAAACAGACTTTTCTGAAGTGCACTCCACTTCATCTCAGCACCAGGCGCGAGTCAAACGAGCACAGAAAAGGTACAGGTGACGAGGAGCTTCAGTAGACAATCAGTGAACTGCATTCAGATGAGATGTTGTCAGGCCATGTATCAGTAAAAACAAATTTCACTGTCCTGTCAGCCGTTATACTGTGTTTGTAGCACATGCTCTTCTGTTGCACACACAAATACGTTCGACGCGCACGGTAGCCTATATATTATTTCATATTAAAATGTAAAAGAGTCTACGTGTGCAATGTTGTAGTTAGGTTGTCAGTTAAGTTATGAAGTTATCAAAAAGGCAATTAAATCTGCCTTAAAACTGTGCATGCATTTAAAGGGTTTGTTCACCCAAAAATGTAAATTCTGTCATTAATTACTCACCCTCATGTCATTCCAAACCCAGAAGACCTCCGTTCATTTTCGGAACACAAATTAAGATATTTTTGATGAAATCTGAGAGCTCTCTGACTCTCCCATAGACAGCAAGGATACTAACACGATCAAGGCACAGAAATGTAGCAAGGACATCGATAAAATATCAGTAATCAGCGTTGTTTACGTTCAGCATGTGCGCTCTTTCTACTGATAACGCTCTGGGGTAATCTCCAAAATGGCAGAAGACGGTAACTCAGGGAGAAGAATTGT
Source organism: Aspiorhynchus laticeps (assembly GCA_023376895.1). Classification (NCBI taxonomy): domain Eukaryota; kingdom Metazoa; phylum Chordata; class Actinopteri; order Cypriniformes; family Cyprinidae; genus Aspiorhynchus; species Aspiorhynchus laticeps. The sequence goes on from CM041797.1 coordinate 53,945,084, forward strand.
TGAATAAATTATGTTATTATTGTTTTCTTTGCGCACAAAAAAGTATTCTCATATCTTTGTAAAATTACGGTTGAACCCTTGATGTCACATGAATTATTTTAACGATGTCCTTGCTATGTTTCTGTGTGTTGATCGTGGTAATATCATTGCTGTCTACGGAGGGTCAGAGAGCTCTCAGATTTCATCAAAAATATCTTAATTTGTGTTCCGAAGATGAACGAAGGTCTTACGGGTTTGGAATGACATGAGGGTGGGTAATTAATGACAGAATTTTCATTTTTGGGTGAACAAACCCTTTAAGTGTTTGTTTAATATGAGTCAAATTTAAGTCTCTGAAATGCAGTGGTTTTCAAAACTGTCCTTGAGCAGCCCAGCACTGTCTCCCTCATCTTACAAAATCGATTCAACTCGTCAACTCATTAGTACAGACTTTAAGACCTGAATTGGGTCAGAAAAGGTAAAGAGTTGTGAGAAAATGAGATGCATGTCAGATCTATGTCAGGTTCAGTAGAGGCAGCTCTTAAAATAATAGCTGCCATAAAAAAACCCAATAACCTAGCTGCTGTGATGTATGTTAATCAAAGAACAAAAGGAAAAGTAGAAACCAATGACATTTAAGGCTTCATCTGCAGTATATTTAATATAGATTTTAGTGTTTGATAACTTTATTCAATTTCGGTATATGTGAAGATTGTTTTAAGTTCACTTAAATTAGAAGTTTAAAGTCTTGTAAATGTTATAATTGACAACTCTCAATTATACTATGATGTTGAATGGCTAGTCAATGGTTAAATATTTTGGGGAAAACAATTTCATAGAGACATCAGTAGTATTGGTATCAGTCATACTTGCCTTCAGTCAAAACAAAAAAAAAGATGCTATTAAACAAATATTAAAAATATGTGACCCATACTGGCAAAATGAGTCGGACTGCGCACAGGCTAATTTTGAGCTACAGGCAAAAAAGTAAGAAATTTTAGTCAGATTTGAGGTTTTCACAAAAATGAGTTCATTAAGCCCTAGCAATTCCAATGCTCCAAATAGTAATTAAACATCTAACATTATCTTTATTTCTGCATTTTCTGAGGGGAGTACCTTTTCTCCGCTCGCTTCTCGCGCTGACTGTCATCCAAAGCACACGCAAAAAAAAAAAGTATCCGCCAGTGTGCGACCCCGGTAAATATACACATATACACAGAATTACAGTATTTAAGTGTTCACGCAACATAAACTGTTATGTCTTAAGTGAACGTTTGGGGAACTGTGGGAGAAAAAAATCTTATGTGTAACATTACATTAGATCCGTGCATTACAGTAGGTCTTAATATATAGGTTGTCTGTCTCATTAATGATAATCAAACAATAAAAGAAAAGAGGGAATCACTCGATGTTCTTGATTTAACTGCTTTTGTAGTTTTAATAATCAATTTATTTGTAATGAACACACTAAATGTATTTTTACATTTGTTTACTTGTTTCACTTACTTGAATGCTTATATTTTTAGATGTAAAATGTAATGCATTATTTGTTTCTTTCTTATATTTGTTCTTCTGCTTTTCTGGATTTGTTCTTATTTATAATAACAAAGATAAAATAAAAACAGCTATATTGTGATTATTAATATAGTAATTATTATTAAGAAAAAAAGGAAATGATGTGATGTTGCTAGGTGATTTTGCTTTGGAACCTTCAGAAAACTAACTGGATTTTTTCTCAGAATTGAGTTTGCTGACTCTGTCGACTTCAAACAAGTGTTCCAACAAATCATACATCATTTTAAAGGTTTATTACAAATGAGCAAATGGAAATGTGCTCATTGTGACTCATTTTGCTAGCACAGGTCACATATACAGGTGCGTCTAAAAAAAATTGAATATCGTGAAAAAGTTTTCTTGTAACTTATTTTAAAAAGTGAAGATCCATTACATGTAAACATTTCAAAAGTTTATAATTTTTTTTTTTTTTTGATGATTAGAGCTTACAGCTCACGGAAATCAAAAATCCAGTATCTCAAAATATTAGAATATTTACATTTGGGTTTCATTAAATGACCATCCCTACAGTATAAATTACGGGTATCTCTTGTTCTTTGAAACCACAATAATGGGGAAGACTTCTGACTTGACAGTGATCCAGAAGACAATCATTGACACCCTCCACAATGAGGGTAAGTCACAGAAGGTCATTACTGAAAGGGGTGGCTGTTCACAGAGTGCTGTATCAAAGCATATTAAATGCAAAGTTGACTGGAAGGAAGAATTTGGGTAGGAAAAGGTGCACAAGCAACAGGGATGACCGCAAGCTTGAGAATACAGTCAAGCAAAGCTGATTCAAACACTTGGGAGAGCTTCACAAGGAGTGGACTGAAGCTGGAGTCAGTGAATCAAGAGTCACCATGCTCAGACGTCTTCAGGAAAAGGGCTACCAAGCCACTTCTGAACCAGAGACAACGTCAGAAGCATCTTACCTGGGCTGTGGAGAAAAAGAACTGGCCTGTTGCTCAGTGGTCCAAAGTCCACTTTTCAGATTAAAGTAAATTTTGCATTTCATTTGAAAATCAAGGTCTGGAGGAAGACTGGAGAGGCACAGAATCTAAGCTGCTTGAAGTCCAGTGTGAAGTTTCTGAAGTCAGGGATGATTTGGGGTGCCGTGACGTCTGCTGGTGTTGGTTCATTGTGTTTTATCAAGTCCAAAGTCAATGCAGCCATCTACCTGGAGATTTTGGAGCACTTTATGCTTTCATCTGCTGACAAGCTTTATGAAGATGCTGATTTCCTTTTCCAGCAGGACTTTAGCACCTGCCCACAGTGCCAAAACCACTTCCAAGTGCTTTGCTGACCATGATATCACTGTGCTTGATTGGCCATCCAACATGCCTGACCTGAACCCCAAATGGGATCTATGGGATATTTTCAAAAGAAAGATGAGAAACAGTCAATCCAGCAATAAAATGAGCTGAAGGTTCAATAGTGCCTCAGCAGTGACACAGGCTGATCGCTTCCATGCCACACCTCACTGATTCTGCAATTTGTGCTAAAGGAGCTCCGACCAAGTACTGAGTGTATAAATGAACATAATTTTAAACATAACTTTACATAACTTGAACTTTTCTGTTTTGCAAATCCTTTTTTGATTTTTGATTTTTGATTGATCTTAGGAAATATTCTAATATTTTGAGATACTGATTTTTTTTTACTGTCATGAACTGTAAGCTCTAATAATCAAAATTAAAACAAAAAAAACCTTTTGAAATGTTTTACTTTACATGTAATGAATCTAGAATATATGAAAGTTTCACTTTTTGAAATAAGTTAACAAAGCCAAAGAACTTTTTCACGATATTCTATTTTTTTGAGATGCACCTGTACTTATCACTATATCACACTATACCTATACATTAATCTGAAAACTGAATGAGAAATTATTGCAATATAAAAGTATAATTAAAAACTTTAATGATACTGTAGGTGGGATTGATCACAATTTATTCATGTAAAAAAGTGCAATTAATTAGTACATTTTAATCAATTGACAGCACTAATTTAAATATTTTTGTTCATGGTGTTTTCATTGTCTGTTTAACAATTTCTATAAAGAGTGGAGAGAGACAGTCTGATCAGTTGTGTGAACTTTTATGAGACCCACATCATACGTCACGTCACACAAGCACCCCTGCTAAATGAGACTAGAGACCTGCAGAAACCAGTAGATGATAAACTACAGAGAGTCAAAGGCCAACTCAAAACCAGCATGAAGAACAGGTATGAGAGATTATTTGAGGGAAACAAACTTCAAGAGAATGAAACCCTCCTGAACAGGATCTACACTCAGCTCTACATCATAGAAGGAGAGAGTGAAGGAGTGAATGAAGAACATGAGGTTTCACAGATGGAGAAAACAGCCAGAACACAACACTCACAAGACTCTCCAATCTACTGCAATGACATATTTAAAGCCTCACCTGAACCAGGATGTGAGGAGAAAGACCAAATCAAGACTGTTCTTACTAAAGGCATCGCTGGAATCGGAAAAACCGTCTCTGTGCAGAAGTTCATTCTGGACTGGGCCGAGGGAAAAGCCAATCAGGATGTAGATTTCATGTTTGTGCTTCCATTTCGAGAGCTGAACTTGATCCGAGAGCATCAGTACAGTCTTCACAGACTTCTGCTGGACTTTTATCCTGAACTTCAAGATCTGGACTCAAAGATTTATGAGGAGTGTAAAGTTGTGTTCATCTTTGATGGTCTGGATGAAAGCAGAATCACACTGATGTTTTCAGACGATCAGAAAGTTTGTGATGTGACTGAGATTTCATCAGTGGGTGTGTTGATGTCAAAGCTGATGAAAGGAGAGATGCTTCCCTCTGCTCTCATCTGGATCACCTCCAGACCAGCAGCAGCCAATCAGATCCCCTCCAAATACATCAACCGTCTGACAGAAATTCAGGGATTCAATGAGCCTCAGAAGGAGGAATATTTCAGGAAGAGAATCAGTGACCAGCATCAAGCCAGCAGAATCATCTCACACATCAGAAGAGCAAGAAGCCTCCACATCATGTGCCACATCCCCGTCTTCTGCTGGATCTCATCCACTGTGCTTCAGAAGCTCCTGGAAGAAGATCTGAGTGCAGAAATCCCTCAAACTCTGACTGAAATGTACATCCACTTCCTGCTGATTCAGATCAACATGAGGAACCAGAAGTATGAAGAGAGAGATCCAGAGAAACTCCTGCAGTCCAACAGAGAAGTGATTGTGAAACTTGCTGAAGTGGCTTTCAAACAGCTGATGAAGGGCAATGTGATTTTCTATGAGGAGGACCTGATTGAGAGCGGCATAGACGTCACTGACGCCTCAGTGTATTCTGGGATTTGCACTGAGATTGTTAAGGAGGAATCTGCGATTCATCAGAGAAAAGTTTACAGCTTCATTCATCTGAGCATTCAGGAGTTTCTTGCTGCTTTTTATGTGTTTTACTATCACATAAGCAGCTATATAGAAGCATTATTAGATTCACTGCATAATTTGCATAAAAGAGCAGTAGATAAAGCCCTTGAGAGTAAGAATGGACACCTGGATCTGTTCCTGCGGTTCCTGCTGGGCGTCTCACTGGAGTCCAATCAGAGACTCTTACAGGATCTACTGACACACACAGAGAACAGCTCAGAGAGCATCAGGAGAACCACACAGTACATTAAAGAGAAGATCAGAGATGGACATGGACTCTCCACTGAAAGATCCATCAATCTGTTCCTCTGTCTGCTGGAAGTGAAAGATCAGACCCTGTCCAGAGAGATTCAGGAGTTTGTGAAATCAGACAAACACTCAGAGAAGAAACTCTCTCCTGCTCACTGCTCAACAATCGCCTACATGCTTCAGATGTCAGAGGAGGTGTTGGATGAGCTGGACCTCAAGAAATACAACACATCAGATGAGGGGAGAAGAAGACTGATACCAGCTGTGATCAACTGCAGAAAAGCTCTGTGAGTGTTACAATGAAAATTGTTCTATTACAATTCATGATGTTCACAAGACTTAAAGTTATATGTGCATTCAAAATTAATTTGAAAATGTAATCATTTGAAAATAAAATGTGCAGGGTCAGAAAATTGTAAGAATAGTTTTTCTCTCTTTCAGTCTCACCGGCTGTAATCTCACTGCTCAGGATAGTGAAATTGTATCATCAGCTCTACAATCCTCAAACTCTGTCCTGAGAGAGCTGGATCTGAGTAACAATGACCTGCAGGATTCAGGAGTGAAGCTGCTCTCTGATGGACTGAAGAGTCCAAACTGTCAGCTGGAGATACTGAGGTATTAAGAACATATAAGCGTTGATGTGCAGTTATCCAGTCATAATATTGATGTGTGTGTGTGTAGATGATCTGACAGTGTTTCTGTAGATGATTTATCTGTGTGTATTTAGGTTGTCTGGCTGTATGGTGACAGAGGAAGGTTGTGGTTATTTGGCTTCAGCTCTGAGTTCAAACCCCTCACACCTGAGAGAGCTGGATCTGAGCTACAATCACCCAGGACAATCAGTCCAGCTGCTCAAACACAAACTGGTGGATCCAAACTTCTCACTGAAAACACTCAAGTATGTTTGGCAGTGTGATGCAGTTGTGTGTGTGCATGTTTGTAAATTGTATTTACTCAAGACCTAAGGGGGTTAGTTCACTCAAACATGAAAATTAGCCTGTTATTTACTCACACTCAAGCTGTCCGAGGTGGATATCACTTTCTTCTTTCAGACGAATCCAATTGGAATTATATAAAAAAATGTCCTGGCACTTCTAAGCTCTATCATTGTAGTGGGCTTGTGTTTCTGTTCAACAGTCCAAAACCCGTTAAATAAAGTCCGTAATAAAACGTGCCTCGTATGGCTCCGGGGGGTGAATAAAGACCTCCTGTAGCGAATCCATGCGTTTTTGTAAGAAAAATATCCATATTTCAAACGTAATAAACACTTTTCTATCACTTCCACCATCTGTCATATGCGGAAAGCCGTTCCGGCGGATGACGTAGGACGTTGGCGTTGCGTGATTAGTGACGAACGCGGAGAGAGAACAAAACAAAATGCCAGTCATGAATTAGAAGTACAAACCGAGGATTTGTAAAGAAAAATGTCGGAGAATTTCGATATAAGCCAAGGGGAGACTTTGCTTCTTTTGCTCCTGATAACAAACTCGTGAGACTAGCATATCTCAGAGGCGCGTGTGATGCATACGTCATACGTCATCCGCCATCCGCCATCTGCCGGGATGGCTTTAGCGTACGACAGATAGCGGAAGTGATAGAAAAGTGTTTATTACATTTAAAATATGGATATTTTTCTTACAAAAACGCATGTAATCGCTACAGGAGGCCTTTATTCATGCCCCGGAGCCGTGTGAGGCACATTTAGTTGTGGGTGCACGCGCTTTATTTAAAGTGCCCCTATTATGCCTTTTCAAATATTACCTTTCATGCAGTGTGTCATGTTGCAGTATGTGAACATAAACTTTCTGCAAAGTTGTGAAGCCGAAAGTGCACGATATATAAAGTTATTGTCTATCAAAAAAAAAGAGTCGGCTCACAATCGCCTAAACGAGTCGTCAGGAATTCGAATCTTATTCTGTTACGGCTGTACATCACGAAGTAACACATTTGCATAATGTCCGCCCATGGCTGTCATTTGCACTGTACGCGGTAGACCAATCACAAAGGACTGCAACATCTGACCAATCACAGCAGCGAGGGCTCACGGAAAGGAGGGGTTTAGAGACTGATTCTTTGAACTGCTTCGTACGAGTCGTTTAGGAATCATTTAGAAATGAGGTAAAATTAAAGCTATTTTTTTTTAGAAAACTAAAGTGTTTTTTGACCTTGGATGCATGTAAACATGTTTTAGGAGACTCATAAAACAATATTAGCTACCTTAAAAATGGCATAATAGGGGCACTTTAACGTGTTTTGGACTGTTAAAGACAAACACCCACCCACTGCAATAATAACGCTTGGAATAGCCAGGACAATTTTTAATATAACTCCGATTGGATTCATCTGAAAGAAGAAAGTCATATACACCTAGGATGGTTCGAGGGTGAGTAAATCATAGGCTAATTTTCATTTTTGGGTGAACTAACCCTTTAACTCCTAAGGTGAACACTTCAATGTTCTCTTGTTTAACATAGATGCATTTTCAACCATGTTTGATCCACAGGTTAAGGTTAAGGTTATGGACATGACAAAAATACTTTTGTGGCAATTAATAGTCTATGAGTTGTAGATATTGATAAATTAGTCACAGTGATTTTTAATGAATGTTAGTGTAGCTCTGTTTCTCTGACAGTTTTAAAATGTTTTGGTGTATATATATTTGTCTAGTATGAATCATGGAGAACATTTCAGGATCAGACCAGGACTGCGAAAATGTAGGTCTTCACACACATCTCTCACATGTATTCAACACAGGTTACAAACATGATACATTTCTAATCTCTCTTCTTGTGTTCAGATGCCCGTGATCTCACACTGGATCCAAACACAGCAAATACTAAACTCATCCTGTCTGAGGAGAACAGAAAGGCCACGCTTGTGGAAGATCCACAGCCGTATCCTGATCATCCAGAGAGATTTGAGCACTACGAGCAGGTTCTATGCCGAGAGAGTCTGACTGGACGCTGTTACTGGGAAGCTGAATGGAGTGGCTGGGTTGATATAGCAGTGACATACAAAGGAATCAGCAGGAAAGGAAGAAGTGATGACTGTGATTATGGACTCAATGATAAGTCCTGGACAGTGAGTTGTGTTAAGGGCAGATATACTCTTTGGTATGATAAAATCAGTGTTGATATTCTTGTACCTTTTTCAAAATCTACTAGAGTAGGGGTGTATGTGGACGTGTCGGCCGGCACTCTGTCCTTCTACAGTGTCTCTGACACACACACACTCACACACTTACACACATTCAACACCACATTCACTGAACCCCTCTATGCTGGGATTGGGGTTTTTATAATAACTGCTCAGTATGTTTATGTCAGATTTAACAACCCGCAGGAGAGAACTCCAAAGAACATTTCTCACAAATCTGTAAATGATTCAGTGATAGGTGAAATTAAGCTCATTTCAAACTCATTACAGCAAGCATGACATAATTCACATGAAGAAGACCATGATGGGTGAAATAGTGATGAAAACTGGTTAAAGTTTCAGCTCTGGGTTGATTCAATCCAACATTTGGGTCAAATATGGGCTAATCCAACTTTTGGGTAAAAAAAAATGTAATGTATATTATAGTCCATATTTGATCCAAAGTTGGGTTGAAAAAAAACAGCAATTTTTTTAGAGTGTATTTCATTTTCTGTTTAGAACAGTGTTGTGTTTTATACAATTCATTTATTTTTACTGCCTTCTGGAATGTCTTCTTGGAAATAACCAGTGTTGGGGGTAACGCATTACAAGTAACATGAGTTACATAATCAGATTACTTTTTTTAAAGTAACTAGTAAAGTAACACATTACTTTTTAATTTAATTTGAGTTACTTTTTCAAAAAAGTAATGGCAGTTACTTTGTTTTCCCATTTATTGACTGACAAGTCTCCTGTCCCCATGTTGAGAGAAATCAGAAGAACAGAGGTGTTGTCTGTGAACATGCTGTTACTGTAGTTGTAGACTAAATGTGAATGTGCATTTATTCATCTCACTCGCAAAAAAACAGATTTAGTATTCATCAAAATTAATTAAAACTCAGAATATGACGCAAACCTGCAATAATTAAATATGTTAAATAACACAAATGTATCTAATCCCATTATTATTAACCAATGTCTTTGCTGCTGACCTTTGATGATCCAGTTCAACCATACTAATAAGCAAATATGACTTTAGATAAACTAACAATTGTGCTTCATTGTTTTTTATTGCTGAAGAGTGTTGAACCTTCTTCTCCTGCGTTCTTCTGTACAGACATGAACTTACTTTTCCTTCAGCCTGAGGTTTATTTATTACACTTTTTGGTGTGAAAGGGCTTTTACATTTGCTATAAATAGAACTTCTTATATTAAAAACAAACAATCAAGCCCTGCTCGTATTTAAAAAGTAACGCGAAAGTAACGCAAAAGTAACGTAACACATTACTTTCTATAAAAAGTAACTAAGTAACGTAATTAGTTACTTTTCTAGGGAGTAACGCAATATTGTAATGCATTACTTTTAAAAGTAACTTTCCCCAACACTGGAAATAACAAGGAAACAATGTGTGCATGTGGTGCTGCTGATATAACATGCATGCGCTGCGCCTTGTTTATGTGCAGAGGAAAGCACACGCATGCATTGTGGTACTTTCGATAATGGCAGAATACATCATTTGAAGGAGAAGAATTGTTGAATAAAGTTGTTGTTTTTGTTTTCTTTGCACACAAAAAGTTTTCTCGTAGCTTCGTTAAATTACGGTTGAGCCACTGATGTCACATGGACTGTTTTACAGATGTCCTTACTACGTTTCTGGACCTGGGAATATTTCAGATGCATTTATGTCTATGGACGGTCAGAGAGCTCTCAGATTTAATCAAAAATATTTTAATTTGTGTTAAATGATGAACAAAGGTACTATAGGTTTGACACGACATGAGGGTGAGTAATGACAGAATTTGGGGTGAACTATCCCTTTATGTATGCTTTTCTTGTAATTGTTGTGAGTGTATACCGTTGAATTAAAAGACAATGAATAATATTGTTGTTTGAGACTTTGCATCAGTTTTGTACATTGAAAATTACATTTTTTTCTTCTTAGCATAAACAATTTAGGAGAAGCTAAGCATTTTATTTCATTCAAATCAATATGTCCATGTATTTTATAGGCATGTACAGCCTGTATTCATAGTCCAAAGCTGCTAGTCTCAGTGCATGAAAAAAATTAAAATCTTAATACTGTAAGCCCTGAAGCTCAAAATAAATGAGGAAACCCTTGTAAAAAATAATAAAAACAATCAAAGATATTCCTACAGATATGTCCGGACAGCACTGTTTGAAGGACGCCAGAATTAGATGAAAATCTGTGGGTAATTTTAAGTGAGAAAAGACATTTACATTTACATTTATGCATTTAGCAGACGCTTTTATCCAAAGCGACTTACAGTGCATTCAAGTTACATTTTTTACATTTTATCAGCTCTCTTGCAAGAGGTCTTTATCAAGACCTCTGGTAGTCTACAGATTAGGATTAAACTCAAAAAGGAATGCAAATCACTAATTTAGCCTATCAGACCTCATGGACAGGTATACCTATATACAGGTACATAGTACATATATACACTATATACCTACAGGTATATGGTGACTAATGAATGCTTTTGATAATTGTATTAAACGGCTGTTTTAGTCTAATAAATCGAGTCAAATTCAGGGATTAAAAAGTCACTGTTGAACTAAATTTTGAACTGTGAATCTAGTGTTGTCAAGCCAGGAGCTAAATCATTCTTTAAAAATAAATAAATAAAATAAAAATAAATATAGTATGACTATATTTCATTATGGTTTAGCATTTGTCATTACAACTTGCTATGCTACAAAATCTGAGCACCTTTTTAGTGGAAAATTAACCATGGTTTTATATAGGTAAAAGTTTAGTAACCATGTTTTTGGCGCATCGATTACCATTTCTATAACCAGCTTTAGAACAATGGTTAGTGTAGCAAAACTATGGTTAATTTGTGGTTACCATATAGTAACCATGTTTTGTTTTTGTGTGTAATAAAACCATGGTTAATTTTCCTAAGGGTTACAGGAAAGCTAGTGAAGTTTCAGTGTATGCCATTAATCATAGCAAAATCTGTTTTGTTTAACTTGAATAATTGCAATCACTATGTGTATGTTCATTTTAGGGGTGGACCTTAAGCTAAAGTCAACTACAGACAGACCTGACAAAAGGGCTGAGAATAACTCCATCTAGAGGTGAATGTGTGGCATCACATCAGTGAGAAACACCTGTAGTAGCAGCAAGGAGGAATGCATGCAGTTTTGCAGATGCTTGCCTAAAAGTGAGTCTTTTTTTTAATTAATATAACTGAGAAATCAAGAGACAGTGAGAGAGTCTCTTGTGAGTGTGGCCACATGCGGAAGAGACAGAAACAAAACAAAACTAGACTAAAAGAAAGAAAACAGAAAGAGAGATTGACCCTGAGTGCTTTATGACAGTATAATAACTGCAGAAGGGTCATATAATCTTAACTATATGCTTTTTTGTTTTAACATAACTTAATGTGTTCCATACATGCCAGCAAGAAACTTCCAACAGCTTCTCTTATAACTTAAACGGATAGTTCACCCAAAATGCAAACTGTCATCATTTATTCACCTTCATTCCCAACCCATAAGACTTTGGTTAATCACTACGACTGGAGAGGTTTCTGTAGTTGATGTGTAGCTCAAATGGTAGAGCATGGCGCTAGCAACGCCAAGATCATGGGTTCGATTCCCAGGGAAAGCAAGAGCTGATCAAATGTAAAACTGTAACTTGAATGTAAGTCTCTTTGGATAAAAGCGTCTGCTAAATGCATAAATGTAAATGTGAAGTTACCCGCAATGGAAACGACATCACAAATACTTGTGTAAGTTTTTGTTTTCATTTGTCTGTTGGCTCTGTGGTGGATCTATATTGATACACATATTCTATTTAAGTGGACGAGGCTTTATGCAAATATTCGTCAACATGCAAAAACCCAATCATCCAGTCGACCACTGAGGTCCTGGAGGGATTTTAGAGAGATTTGCATGAAAGCAATGCAACCCTCCTTACGCAAATGATAAACGATGGATTACTGAGGCAGTGAAAATAGTCATCCTAACCTTGACTACCTCTGAAGACATTGATATAGACTTATACACACTTTCATTGAGTGTTTATTCCCCATTTTAGTTTATTTTGTTTTTACTTATCAAATGTTTTAATGTAAATATTTTATTGTTTTTACCCTTGTCCCACAAACACACTTTCAATCGTGGTCAATGAAAATGTTACGTAGCCTATCACATTTTTATAACTATGATGATCTAGAAGGGGAAACAGAATCCATTTCAGTTATTGTTTATTATTATTTATTTATTTATTTTGACTTTACCACAGTTTTGCTCCAAGCAGTTTTGTCCGTAAACTTCGTGTAAACCAAGAAGACAGTGAAGCCGATGAAGAGTTGAAACATGAGACGTGATGATATGTCAAGACAAATTAAGAGGTAAATATCAGAATATTTGCAAATGTAGAAATATTCAGATTTTTTTTGCACCATATAATCAAGTTATGTCAAAAGTATAAAAATATTACTTCATGTTATTAATGTTCAATATTGTGTATTTTGCATGTGTAAAAAGAACAAATAATTAATTCCCCACAGAATGTTTATGACTAAAAAAAAAGACAAAAACCATAGAATTCTCTTTTTGATTTGATATATGATTATGAGATGTGTGTGTGTGTGTGTGTGTGTGTGTGTGTGTTAGGGGCCCTGGGGCACAATATTTGTAGCAATATCCAACAATAGCCTACATTGTATGAGTCAAAAATTATATAATTTTTCTTTTAAAGATCATGTTCCATGAAGATATTTTGTAAATTTCCTGTAAATATATCACAACTTTACTGTAAATAGTAAAAAGATCAAAACCTCATTTTTGATTAGTAATATGCATTTCTAAGGACTTCATTTGGACAACTTTATTTATTTATTTATTCATTCATTTTGCACCCTCTGATTCCAGATTTTCAAGTAGTTGAATCTCGGCCAAATATTGTCCTATCATAACAAACCATACACCAGTGCAAGCTTATATATGGCTCATATATATGAGACACAGAGAGAGAGAGAGAGAGAGAGAGAGAGAAGCAGGGCGTTCGTGTTCTCTATCAAAGCGTCCGCGTCAAGGTTCTGCCGCTCGCGCCTGCCGCATCCAGCACAGCACAAACGGGAACAGCGTCAGGAACCGACGCGCGTCTATAACAGAGTAACTCGTTAGTTTGGGTGAATGATTTGATCGAAGCAGCGAGGCCTGTGCTGTTTCTCGCGAGGCAGCGGTGTCGCCGTGTGTCTCTATTGTATGCAGCAGAGTCCATGACAGCCGCATCTTCCACTGATCTGTTGATATCTGCTGGGATCTTCTGCATCTAACATCACAACATCTGGCCGCGCTCGCACGCTCCTCTCGTTCATATTAAACCGAGCATCCTGTTTTTGACGAGGACATTTGTCTTTTCTTTATTTGTTTCTGTCGTGCACATGGTGACTGTAGATGTGAACGCAGCCTTTTTATTCATAGATGCCAAACAGTGTTTTTAATCGTCGTGTATATTTGTGATTTATCCATCGCTCGGCGCAGGCCGTGGGTTAGTCACGGACATCCACGATGGGTTTCTGCGCTAAATGTCGCGGATGTTGTTGATTGTCGTTGTCATTTATTACGCATCTAACGCGTTTTTACATCGCTGTCGGGGAGCGGCGCCAGGCGGGACTCTGCGTCCGATGCAAACGACGCATTATTTAATTTTTTTTGCCTGAACTCGATTTTTAATTTTTATTAATAGGCTATGATTATTTTTTTATTTCACTGAAAATCACCTGTCTGTCAGACAAGGATCACCCTTTGTATGGTCGTGGACGGGGAGCGGCTTTTTTACGACATACAATATATATTTTTAATATTTGAGCTATTTCAGTGTTTAGTTTTCAATGAACATCAGCAGTCCTCCAGAAGAGGATCACCCTCAGCTCATCGTCTCATTGCAATACCCTTGACGATCAACAGTTCATCGCGTAAATGCCTCGAAACCTGCGCGATTATTAGTCGGAGCGCGCGACGTCGAGTCTTGTGCTCATAATGACTAATAAACCAAAACGATTCTCATCCTCACTCATGGATGCTCTTAATATTGTATGTTAATTTGTCTTATCGACAGGGTCAGGAGACTGTGCTCATATTGGATTATATCATTGCCCGTGTTTATTATTCCTCCTGCGTGTTTGTGACTGGAGGGTGGATTATTCCGCTTCTGAATATCATGTTTTTGGCCCTTTTATCGTCTGGAAAGATGGCAGCTGATTAAATTTTAATCTTGATGCATTCTGGCGACACGGGAGGAGAAGAGGAGAAACGAGTGAATCGGGGAGGAAAGGATGTAGGGTGGATACAGGGACACCAGAAGGTAAGAATGAATGAATGAAAGAAAGAATAGTGTGTGTTCAGTTCAGTCCTAAACACACATTTTCATATCACACTGTCCATACTCAACATCTACACTGCATTGTTTCATGCATACACGTTTACTTAGCTAAATGAGCATATAGAGCACAATTCTATTGGTTTTCCATTAATATTTTAGAATTTACAGTATAGCGTAAATTAAGGTACATTGTGACACTTGAAATGGCCCAATTATTCTGAATGCACACTATGTATATATAGCCTACATAGTGTGCATTCAGAATAATTGGGCTATATATAGCCGCTATTGTAATTTTATATATGACTCATATTTACAATTAAGAACCGAATGCCCCTTACAATACATATTTTACTTACAAAAGCTTGCATCTGAGGACACACACATACACATATAGAATATACACGTCATTGTGCATGCACATACCACTGTACGCGCACATTCTGCATGCACAGAGCTATATATCATACACACACACACACGTGGTAATTTTTCATTGGATGTAAATTGAGTTACAGGCCAAAGGCGAGCCGAACGCTGCGGCGCGTGAGTGGTGTGTAAATGCGCTGGCGCCACTGACTGCTGGTGCATTCTGACAGACCTCCATCTATCCCCACCCAACATCTCCTCCATCTCCCGCACACGCCGTATCTTTCTCCTGAGCCATGCATGAGCCCCGGCTATTGCATTTGGATACGCTTTAAGTGAGCTAAATCTGGAAAAACACCCACTTTGTTTGTCCTCTTTGGGAGCATGATTCATAAATAAAACAATAATGTTTTCATGTTTTATTCCAAACATGGTGCATGTGTTCTTTTAGGGTTTATGGTATTTTGTCTATTAGTAAGTCTAGGGTACTGTATGTCCCCTTTAGAGAGATAAGTGTGTGTTTGGAGTAACTTACCTACATTTTGAGGATAAATTTGTCTACAGAAGTGAGCTGAGTTGGACAAAACCGGGACATCATGTGTTAATACTTATTTAGGTTTGGTTTTAGATCATATAAAAACAACACAAGTCCTCTTTTGTGCTCGGTTGCATAGTTAAGTGAACGTGCATGTGTTACTGTGTTTAACAGGCAGATATATGGAGAAGAGAGCGTGTGTGTTTATAAAGGAGCACGTAATGATCTTGTGAAGACTCACGGATGGTTGAGCGAGCAAAGACTCAAATGCAAAGACATGCAAAAACACTGGTTACTAGTCAAGTGGATGAAGAGCAGAAAATAACTTGTATGTCATTTCTGTCGTTGGCTTATTGGGATCACAGTATATCTATAGATTCAGCCTGTGATGAAGAGGTTCGTGCAGCTGCAGAATAAATTAGATAAATAGATAAATACATAGGCACAGACCAGTTGACCCCTGAGCTGGTGGTCATTCATTTATCCTATACGTTTGTGCTTGTATTTATAGCGTTAGATAAATAGGTATTATGTGTGTATCCTTGCTTTGCCGTCTCAGCAGTTTTGGTGTTCCTGTTGTTAAAAATACCTTCTCTTGCCCCAGTGTAGCCATCTGTAAGCTGATTTCCACGAGATTCGCTGTCGTTCTGCTGCACAAAAGCTTTAGTGTTTGGGTCACTTTCAGAGCATTAATGTTTGGGAAACCTGTTTGAGAACAGCAATTATTTAGCTGTTTTTTGGTGTTGCTTGAGGTGCAGAAACTCAGCATTGGTTTAAATGTGTGTTTGATCTCTTAAGCTCTCATTATTTGGTCTGTTTTCTTAAGGACAATCACATTAGATTGTCTGTTAAATGTCTTAAATGTCAGTCTGGAAAGTAATGTAGTCCTGAGTTACACAATCAAATTAAAACCGAGTTGAAATAGGAGAATAATTATGTAGTCTGTTGCCAATAGTGGTCGACAAAAATGGGTCTTTGTTAGAATAACTTATTTGCAGCGTTGATGCAATATAGTTTTTTTTTGCTAGGCCAGTTGTTTTCTATGATTTAATGCTTGTCTCATGTCGTCTTTAGCGAAAGCCTTATGTTGGTGTATTTATTTATTTGGTAAGTAGCTGTGATATAAATGAATCAGCCAGTCATTATTAAAAGTAAACCTCTTTACCTCTGACTGGATGCTAGACCTGATCCATCTGTCTGTGTTTATTTTGCGTTAATAATCAGTATTTGTATTGTTTTGTTTTTTTAATCTATCATGAGTGTTGAACACTTTATGCATTTGCTTCACTATCTGGTCCAGATTGTTGATTTAAAGATATGTTAATGTAAAATACTCATATTTAGATAGTTTAGTTTTGTCTACAGAACTGCATTTTTAAGCAAAAGTCTTTAGTACGAAGACTTTTACAATTATGAGACATAAATTCAGTCAAGTGTGTCTGAACTTGTAACTGGCACTTATACATAGCCTACACATTATATAACACAATTTCATGATTTCAGACGTAAATGCACGTAAAGCCTTTTAAATTGAATGATTTTTTAAAACATTTATTATATATTTGCATGCTAGCAGTCGATATTGTTTATCAGTCACAGACTGTCTGATAATCTAAATATGACCAGATATATAGTCTACATTAATCTTTAATGCTGCTTTTCGCAACATGAACATGACTGTAGGCGGGTTTCCATTACAGATTTGCGCAAAACTTTGGCGATATTTTATAAATGTCGATAAAAAATTATTTCGAAATGATGGCGTTTCCATTAACCAATGTTATGCAACTAAAACGTAACCTTTTGCCTCTCGCGATAAGTCATGGCAACGGATTTTGGTGAGATTTGACGGATTTTGGATATATTTATTCAAAGGAGGTGTATGCGTGTATCTTTACAGAAGCAGCACGGAGAGCCGCTTCAGAAACATGCGTGGCGTGGCTGGAATAAACACAAGCATTGACTAGAGCGTCCTCGATCAGCTTCAGTGCACCGCAGACGTGTGCAGTGTAAATTGTCTAAGCATTAATGTCAGGGAAAAGCCCCTTATATTCGAGAGCGACCACGTATGAAGTGTTTCTTGGAGGTTATAGTACACTGAAGAATGATTATCTGACTTTTTACATACGCCATGTGAGCTGTAAATGCGAAAAAAAACGTTTCCATTGCAGTTATGCGAAATATTCCTTTTTCGAATTGCCTGAAAAATCACCTCATGCGAGCGTAAAATCTTTTTTGCGATATATGGGAGTTTTTGCTAAATTAACGCGTTTCCATTAGGCGTATTTTCGTAATTTGCGCAATTTGAAGGGTAATGGAAACGCGCCTTGTGATGTATTTTTGGTAAAGCGTGCATGTGAGAAAATCTAAATATTTAATCTTTTCTTTTTATTTGACTTCATCAGTCCCTTTTACTCATCACCAATCAATTAATTCCCGAATCAAGGAAAAACAGTTCTCATCCAATGAGCTGTTGCTCTTAAAAAGGCGTCACTTCACGGAAGTAAACCAGGTTGTGACTGTAGCTTCACGTTGACTTGAAGACGGACTGCAGTGTTTTCCTGATCTGGTGTGAGTGAGTGTTGTGTGCGGCGCTGATGAGAGTGGTGTGTTTGTTTATGTCTCTAACACAGAGGGAGAATGCAGAACAGAGGAGTTTTCTCGGCGTGAGGGTGAATTATAGCAATTACTCTCTAGACTGATTATTACACACACGCGCCGACGCTCTGATGCTTCGGGAAGCTCTCCAGATGAAGCTCTGCTCTGTTGTGTTTGATTCTCGGCGCTCCACAAACGCAGGTTTTGATCACAACAGTGAATTTGTGCGCACTGACAAACGAGGGAGTATTTGGCTGGATGTGGTCCACGTTTATCTCACAACAAGCTTTCATCAACCGCTTCTGTTATCCATGAAAGTGCAGCACAGCCGGACTTTAATTAGACTTTGTCATTTAATTACACCTGGAGGCAAATTCATCTATAATACTCATAGAATAACAGTTGTGTCTCATGAATGTTTTCAAAGATGCATATACTGTTCATACACAATAATCTTCCATTTTTACTGATAGTGATTAAACCTTAATTGAGTTATACCTTATCAATATGGTTTGTTTTTCCATGTAGATGAAATTTGTCATTATTTATGAAGTGTGTGTATACAATTATATTGTGTGGTAATTGCATGATAAATTTAGTGAATATATTAAACTGCACCAGGGTTAAAGGGTTACTCCACCCCAAAATGAAAATTTTGTCATTAATCACTTACCCCCATGTCGTTCCAAACCCATAAAAGCTTTGTTCATCTTCAGAAGAATAAAGTCGTCATTTTTATTTTCTTTGCATATAAAAAGTATTCTCGTCACTTCATAACAGTCAGATTGAACCACTGATGGCAGATGGACTATTTTGACGACGTCTTTCATACTTTTCTGGGCCTTGACAGTGTTATTTACTTGGCAGTCAATGGGACAGTCACAAGCCTCCTGGTTTTCATCCAAAATATCTTAAATTGTGTTCTGAAGATGAACGAAGCTTTTACAGGTTTGGAACGACATGGGGGTAAGTGATTAATGACACAATTTTCATTTTGGGGTGAAGTGACCCTTTAACTAAAACTAAAACCAAACAGAAATATGTTACTTGAAATAAAATAAATGTTGGATAAAATAAAATATATAAAATTTAAACTTTTAAACATTTCTCGTTTTCATTTAGTTTAACTGGATGTAAAAATGACAAAAAAGGGGGGGGGGGGACTATATAGAACCTATATATAAACCTATCTAAAAATTAAGAATAACTAATAAAAATGACAAAAATACAAAACATTTCCAAAAACTTTAACTAAAAAAAAATAAAAAAATTAAAAATAAAATACAATAGTGCCTTGATGATACTAAAATAACACTGTATGACCCATATTAGCGACCACTAATTTTAATAATTGTTCATAATTGTTTTTAATAATTAATAATGTGTTTTTCTCTTTTGTGTGTGAGGGTGAGGGTGAGGGTGTCAGTCTCCAGTGTTTTTGCCGGTACTAAAGTAGAAGGTGTTATTTGCGTAAGTCTGAGCCATTAGGGACCCTATGTGTGTGTGTGCGTGTGATCATGAGGGACAGATGCAGGAGAAACAGTGACTCATGAGCTCTGATGGACAGACAGATGGAGTTGCAAGACTTTCATTAAAATGTTCACACTTTCACAGGTGTCACAGGTGTCAGTGAAGTATATGTCATGTGATTAATGCCTGTAACCTCTCACTGAGTACCTTTGACAAGAAAATACAATTTCAGTCTTTGTGCCTCAAAAATGTAATGTTCAGTTAAATGTTACTTGCCATTTCTTTGCAATTATTTGTGAAATGTACTAGCAGTTTCTGAGTGAAAAGCATTATGAAGTCAATCCTACACCATATTTTTATCAGTGCACCTGTTGGACCATAAAGCATGTGAAGAGGGTTAGTTATTGTTTGTATGCAGTAATTCTGTGCTTCAGCACACAGTCTGATGATTGGTTGATCTTCAGCTGTCGGTCCGTGTTTTGGCCGCTTCAGTTCATTCAGTGACGGAGACTAACTCTGTGTTCGAGGGTGTTGATGGCGTCTGAAGTGTGGCTCTTGTGTCTGGACTGATCAATCGTACAGGTGTGTGTGTGTGTGTGTGTGTGTGTGTTGTCTGTGTGTTTGTCTGTCTGTGTGTCTGTGTGTCTGTCTGTCTGTGTGTTTGTCTGTCTGTGTGTTTGTCTGTCTGTGTGTGTGTGTGTGTGTGTGTCTGTGTGTCTGTGTCTGTGTCTGTGTCTGTGTTGTGTGTCTGTCTGTGTGTCTGTGTGTCTGTCTGTCTGTGTGTTTGTCTGTCTGTGTGTGTGTGTGTGTGTGTGTGTGTGTGTGTGTCTGTGTGTTTGTCTGTCTGTGTGTTTGTCTGTCTGTGTGTGTGTGTGTGTGTGTGTCTGTCTGTGTGTCTGTGTGTTTGTCTGTCTGTGTGTTTGTCTGTCTGTATGTGTGTGTGTGTGTGTGTGTGTGTCTGTGTGTCTGTGTGTGTGTGTGTGTCTGTGTGTGTGTGTTGTGTGTGTGTGTGGTTTATATGTAGCCAGCTTTATTTAGTCGGTATCATGTTTCTGATTTCCATAAGACGGTGGGGATCTAAATGTGTGTCCTCTTCATTTGATTAGAATCGGTCAATATGAACGTGTGTGTGTTTGTATCTACTTAACCATATTTAAGGGACAGATTTGGAACAGATGTGAGCCAATCTGACAAAACCTAATTTATTAGGATGCCCTCATTTGTAAAAACAGCATAAAAATAACATGCAGAAAGTAGTCTGTTAGTGTTTGGGATGGTTTATAGTATTTAGAGCTAGCTGTATATAAAAACAGTGGAAGTCTATGAAAATTCTTCATTTATAGATGAGTAAATGTGTGTGTGTTATTCCAGATATTATATTTAATGTATTTATGCAGTGATTATGTATGAGTGATATGATTATGAGTCCAGTGTTACTGCTTACACCATTTTAGGTTTGTCTTTTGACAAATAAATTGTAATTTATATTAATTTCGGTCCATTTTACACTCATTTAAGTGGCATATAATTTTTGTTGATAAAAATAAAATTTTAGTTGATGAAAATGTTAACTTTAAAATTTAATTAACATATCAAACTTTAAAGACGTTTTCCAATGTAAAACACTGATTACTCATAAAAATAGTTTTTAAGTGTATAAACATTAATTAATAGAAAACATAAATAAAAAAATTATAAATGGTTTACATTTATAAACAAGTTATCAACATAAAATATAACTTGAAAAAAGCTGAGATTGTGCTAAGAGCACTATATGTGGCGTATTCACAACACAAGTTATGACTAGTATTGACTGTGCATTCGCTTCAGTTTGTGCAAATGTAATTTGCAATATTACATTTATCTTGTGGAATTGTGGATTTCAATGTAGATACTGATCTAATATTAATATAGGATGCATTTAACATACTGGTTGGATTACTTGCATGAAAGTTTTGTACATTTTACTTCTAAAATCATTGGTAATACATTGTCTTGCATTGCTGATTATATATATATACACACACACATATATATAATTGTCATAATGGTGTGTATTTGTTCTCATTATTGTTCAAAAATCTAAAAACGAGCATTTTTGTCAGTAATTTCATTGACTAGATCAGTGGTTCCCAACCCAACCTGATCTCATGAAAGTGCATATAAATAGTACGCCAAATAAAAATGAAAACTTGTGGTATTGATATGCAAAAAGGGACTTTGGCATGTGCTACGCGATGGGTAGGATTAGGGTTGTGGGATAGATGCGTATCATATGCACGCCAACAAATTTGGTATCATATGCACACAAAAACTTTTTTCGTTTTTCAAAGTCACAACTTCTTGCTACTGGAGTTCCTCAAGGCTCAGTGCTCGGACCACTTCTCTTCTCCATCTACATGTCGTCATTAGGATTGGTTATTCAGAAGCATGGCTTTTCCTACCACTGCTATGCTGATGACACTCAACTCTACTTCTCATTCCAACCAGATGATCCGACGGTAACTGATCGCATTGCAGCCTGTCTGAGTGACATTTCTAGCTGGATGATGGACCATCACCTTCAGCTCAATCTTGCTAAGACAGAACTGCTCGTGTTCTCCGCCAACCCATCACTTCACCACAACTTCTCTATACAGCTGGGTTCATCAACCATAACTCCTTCCAGGACTGCCAGGAACCTTGGAGTTGTGATCGATGATCAGTTAAGCTTCACAGACCATATTGCTACAACGGCCCGGTCCTGCAGATTTGCCTTATACAACATTAGGAAGATTAGGCCCTTCCTGCAAGAGCAAGCTGCACAACTCCTTGTCCAAGCTCTTGTTCTCTCCAGACTGGACTATTGTAATGCTCTCTTGGCGGGCCTTCCCGCATGTACTATCAAGCCTCTGCAACTGATCCAGAATGCAGCAGCCAGAGTGGTCTTTAATGAGCCAAAAAAAGCTCACGTTACCCCTCTCTTCATCAGGTTACACTGGCTACCAATAGCCGCTCGCATCAAATTCAAGGTACTGATGTTTGCCTACAAGACCACAACTGCCACTGCACCAATATACCTAGACTCGCTGGTTCAAACTTATGTGCCCTCCAGAAGCTTGCGTTCTGAAAGTGAACGACGTCTTGTGGTGCCATCCCAAAGAGGTACCAAATCACTCTCACGGACCTTTTCCTGGACTGTGCCCAGCTGGTGGAATGACCTCCCGACCTCAATTCGAACAGCTGAGTCTTTAGCCATTTTCAAAAAACATCTAAAGACACATCTTTTTCGCCAGCACCTGACTAACTAATACTAACTTACCTATTCTATTTAAAAAAAAAAAAAAAAAAAAAAAAAAAAAATCCTAGCTACGTGTACTGTGCTAGACTAACTGAGACTTGTCATGACACTTGTATACTGTTGCTCTCTCGATGGTCTGATTGCTTCTATTGTTCTCCTCATTTGTACGTCGCTTTGGATAAAAGCGTCTGCTAAATGATTAAATGTAAATGTAAAATGTAAAACTGCATTTTATATGCACGATAAACACATTCGGATCATATATACGCCAAAGTCCATTTTTGCATATCAATACAACGAGTTTTCGTTGTCATTTGGCGTACTATTTATATGCATTTTCATGAGACCAGGCTCCCCAACCACGTTCCTAGATCCCCCCCCAACACTCCTTTGTCTGACACACCCATTTCAGGTCTTGCAGTCTCTACTAATGAGCTGATGATCTGAATCAAGTGTGTTTGATTAAGGGGACATGGAAAACATGCAGTGGCTTCAGGATCGTGGTTGGGAACCACTGGACTAGATGAACAGATTTAACCAGTCATCGATCAGGAGTCTAATGTGAAGCAGAGCCACTTATTATATGGCTGCTTACTGAATTAATAAATAAGAATGGGCATATAATATTGATATGAGTCTTAATGATTTGCATTATGTGAGAAGAAACATAATCTGGAGCGTTATGAGACACATGAATGTAGTGTAGCGATGGAGGAAATCCAGTGATCAAGTGTAGCATAAGGTACAGCTGTGTACGATCACAGCATGCAGTGATTGACCAATCACAATCCAGCATTAATAACATCTGTTATATTTCCATCAGTGATTGGAGTGTTTTTCTGCTAGGCCGTGCTGAAGCCTGAGGCTGGATTTTAGCTCTGGTCCTGGTGCGAGTTGCTGCGCCTGGGGAAACGCTGGTGATAAATCGTCTGATTTCGTCTCCTGGGATCGGGAGTATTTTTGTAGCACCATCAATAGAGACAGAGCCCGCGGGGGTTTCACAGCACTGGTAACTGTGAAAAAGAAATGAGACATAGATCATAGCAGGAAAAACCAGCCTGGATGCACAGAACAGAGAGAGAAACACAAATGAGGGACAGATGCGAGTCTCCTCCGCCACCACTGCAGCCCTTATCGCAGCGTTGCCATGGCGACTGTACGTCGAGAGACGGCCGCCGACCAATCAATGTGTGCGAGTCTGTCTGAAGGGATCCTGAATTACTGATCCTTAAAAAATGATTTTTCCAGCGCACTCGCACACAGTCGTAATATTCACGCTCACACTGGACTGATTCAGTGAACTGCTGATCACTCTGTGTTTTAGCTCAGCTTATATATAATTATTTGCTTATTATGTTATATATAAGATTAGAATGAGTTTGTTTCTTCATCAGATTTGGAGGAATGTCTCAGCAATGGATGCTCTGCAGTGAATGGGTGCCGTCAGAATGAGTCCAAACAGCTGATAAAAACATCACAATTATCCACAAGTAATCCATAATCCATAATAATGCTTCCTCCAGTGAAAAGGTGCATCTGCTGTTGTCCATCTGCTCTCACATCAAAATCCAGCCACATATTTGTTTTGGACTGTTTTGGCTTATATACGCTGCTTGATCTGATGCAGATTTCTCTCCTGATTCAGACCAGACCACTTTTTCACTTTCACATGTCTTGATGGATTTGTTTCAGCTTTTGTCTTCTCCAGATGTTAATTGATGGACTGGAGTGCTGTGGATTAGAGATCGACCGATATTGGATTTTACCGATATCGATATCTAGGTTGGACCACACTGGCCGATACCAATTAATCAAACGATAGTTTTTAAAATGGATACTGAACGAAGACTAAAATAGAGCTTTGCTATTTAAATAAAAGCAGTAACAGTACTGAACCGTACTTTGTAAATGAATACAAATTTAGTATTTTTTATATTAATTATTATATTGATCATTAAAGTTATTTCATAGTTTACTAATGTTAAAAGAAACTTTAAAATTTCAAAATGAAGCCTATTAGTAATAGTAAATGTTGAAATTAAATGAACACACTCTAACAAGGAACATCTTGTTAGATGCTCTTATTGTTAAGTATTACCATTTCATTTCAACAGTCATGCTTAAAGATGGCCATCTTGAAATACCTACACAAGGCCATATTAAAATTACATGCACTGGTTATTGATATTGTATGTGTACTCTCACATTTTATTTGCTGCTATTTTAGAACACTGCATGATTATCTACATTTACATTTACATTTAGTCATTTGGCAGACGCTTTTATCCAAAGCGACTTACAATTGGGGAATACATAAAGCGATTCATCTAATCAAAATATTAAAAAAATGCAAGTGACACACTGTGCAAAAGCTCAGCGCTGTGTCTTGGAGAAGTCACAGGTATCACACACACCGGACGCGTCACGTTCAATTCAAGCAATGGTCTAAAACAGTTTATTTAATCACCAAACGGACATAAGTTTGCTTCAAGAATGAACTATGTGGCATAAATGAGTTTGAAGTTTGGTGTTTAAAAAAACAGAGCAAATGGAAAGAGAGCGCGATCTATATTACAGCTTTCTATATGAAGCATACGGACTGTATTAGAGTCACAGAAAGACAAACGTTTTGCTGAAAAATGCACAATACATAATTTATCACCTAGGGTGAAGTCATTATATTTGTCCCAAATCATTGTTAATGTACATAATGTAATTTAATAGAAAACTATGTGAATGGCACTCTGTTCCGCGGCAGGATTTTCTGTCGGCTGTATTTAAATGCGAGTCTGGAGTTTCCCTCTCTGTGCAGCGCGCAGTGTCACATGCCAAAACAAACAACACATGCTGTCAGTGATTTCTGCCTCCAGAGGCTGCTCTCGTACTGTATAATGACAGCAGACCATTCTCAACCACTCCAGCAACAGATGCAACACGGAAAACTATCGGCATGGATTTTTGCCGATAACCGATAGTTCCACAAATCAACTATCAGTGCCGATTAATCGGCAAAACCGATTAATCGGTCTACCTCTACTGTGGATTATTGTGATGTTTTTATCAGACTCTCATTCTGACGGCACCCATTCACTGCAGAGCATCCATTGCTGAGACACTAATGCAGAGACACATTTCTCCAAATCTGATGAAGAAACAAACTCATCCTGATCTTGGACCCTAGTAAAAAAGTAATATATTTAAAATGCATTTATTTCATACTAAGTATAGTTCAAATCTATTAACATATTTACTGACAGATAACTCAAGACCTACTGATATAAAAAAATGTATTAAACTTTATTTGGAGTATTAGTTGTGCACAATGCACATTTCTTATTAATAAGCCTAAAATGTGTTTTAACGTCACCTTTGATGAGGATTGTATAATATCACCCTTTAAATGCAAAATATTTAAAGTGTGCCTAAAGTGTACTTGCAATAGTTCCACTTTAGCACAATCGACTATACTAAGTATGTCTTTAATTGGACTTCAGCACTACTTCTGTACAATTAAAGTGCATTATGCACAAAATTAGTTGTTCCAATTTAGCAGACTTGAAGTATATCAGTTTAGTATACTGAAAGTACAGTTGCAGGGCATTTTATTAAGTACATAAATATTTAAAAATGTATTTGTATTATACTTAGCATGAAATAAATATATTTCAAATGCATTTAAGTATATTTATTTTTCACTAGAGGATGGCCTGCAAATTTTCATTTTGTGTGAACTATCCCTTTAAACTAGAAAGATACTTAAACGTTGTGTTTGATTTGTTTGGCAGCAAATAAACAAGATCCATGGATACTATATACTATATTTTATTGTGATCTCAGGTTTATATTTTCCACCCATAACATTTACATTTATGCATTTAGCAGACGCTTTTATCCAAAGCGACTTACATTGCATTCAAGTTACAGTTTTACATTTTTTATCAGCCCATAAGTTTATATGCTTGTGTGAATGTGTTTCATTTGACTGAGGCTGCGGGTTTGAGCTCAAACCTCACATGGAAACGCAGTATCGAGCCGCTCAGTTGCTCTTTCATCTGACGCTGTGATCATTCGCGTCTGCAGCGGCTGGAGAGCAGCTCCCGCTATGACAGTATTGCAGCCTGATGATCAATAGATACATCAATAAACAGCGATCGTATTAGTGTGAGCGCTGACCTTCTTCACTGCAATTAAAACTCATTATTCTCTTGTGTGAATGTAAATGATGAACTACATAGGATTTGAATGATATGAGATTCTGATGAGCTTGACGCAAATCTGATTTACTAACATGAACCAATCAGCTTAAATGCAGCAGCCGGGGAGTTAATTCAATGTATTTTTCAACAAAAAAAAAACATGTAAAATAACACAAAACATATGCTAATTGTAATTAAAGTCATTTTGTTTCAGACAGACTGGAAAATAGCGTTACTGGAGTTTAAGTGTTGAGTAATTGTGTTTGGCTGTAAGAAACTGTCTTTTTGTTGTGACCTTAGAGTAAGCCAGTGCTGAAGCTGTGCTCTCCTCTCATGTGTTACTCTGTAATGTCATCAGACTGAATGAGGTCGGCCGTCTGTCTCTCTGCAGGTTCAGCTGACGTTACAGGAGACTGTCCCGCCCCTTTCACCTTGTCCGTTCCTCTGTCCTTACCATGGCGCTGTCACTCTGGTTACTGTGGATGAGTCCTGTGTTGCTTAGCAACATCGCTCCCTCCGAACAAGGTGAGTTATACACTAAAACACCTGGCCTAGTCTCCGCCCCCTCAGTCCCCAGAGCCATTCTATTCACTGAAAGAACCTTTGATGTGTTTTATTCAGCACTTAATTGAAAATCCTTTCAATATCCTTCAATCCTTCAATAAAATCCTTCAATAGTGAAATTCCTTTCACAATACCTCAGTCATTCAAGAACTCAACTTCAGATAGATAGACAGACAGACAGACAGACAGATAGATAGACAGACAGACAGACAGACAGATAGATAGATAGATAGATAGATAGATAGATAGATAGACAGACAGACAGATGGATAAATAGACATACAGACAGATAGATAGATAGACAGACAGACAGACAGATAGATAGATAGATAGATAGATAGATAGATAGATAGATAGATGGATAGATACATAGACAGACAGACAGATGGATAGATAGATAGACAGACAGACAGATAGATAGATAGATAGATAGATAGATAGACAGACAGACATACAGACAGATAGATAGATAGACAGACAGACAGATAGATAGACAGACAGACAGATAGATAGATAGACAGACAGACAGACAGAAGGATAGATAGACAGGATAGATGATAGACAGACAGACAGACAGACAGACAGACAGACAGACAGAGAGATAGATAGACAGACAGATAGATAGATAGATAGACAGACAGACAGATAGATAGATAGATAGACAGACAGACAGAATACAGACAGACAGATGATAGATAGAAGATAGACAGATAGATAGATAGACAGATAGACAGACAAGACAGACAGACAGACAGATAGATAGATAGATAGATAGATAGATAGACAGACAGACAGATGGATAAATAGACAGATAGATGGATAGATAGACAGATAGACAGAAGAGATAGATAGATAGATAGATAGATAGATAGATAGATAGATAGATAGACAGATAGACAGATGATAGATAGACAGAAGATAGATAGATAGATAGACAGACAGATAGATAGACAGACAGATAGATAGATAGATAGATAGATAGATAGATAGATAGATAGATAGATAGACAGACAGACAGATGGATAATAGAAGATAGATAGACAGAAGATCGATAGATAGATAGTAGATGATAGATAGATAGATAGATAGATAGATAGATAGATAGATAGATAGATAGATGGATAGATAGATAGATAGACAGACGATGAAGATAGATAGATAGACAGACAGATAGATAGATAGAAGATAGATAGATAGATAGATAGATGATAGACAGACAGACAGATAGATAGATAATAGATAGATAGATAGACAGACAGACAGATGGATAAATAGACAGATAGATGGATAGACAGAAGACAGATAGATAGATAGATAGATAGAAGATAGATAGAAGATAGACAGACAGATAGATAGAAGACAGACAGATAGATAGATAGATAGATAGATAGATAGACAGACAGACAGACATGGATAGATAGACAGATAGATAGATAGATAGATAGACAGACAGACAGATGGATAAGATAGACAGATAGGATAGATAGAGATAAGACAGACAGATAGATAGATAGACAGACAGAGGA
>CM041797.1:53984312-54054312 GCA_023376895.1 Aspiorhynchus laticeps
CAGTTGTAACACTGAAAAATAAGTCATGTTAAACCACTGTATCTCAAATAAAAAGAACTTTACTGCTGTAGTATCTAATATTTTATATGTTATATACAAACCCGATTCCAAAAAAGTTGGGACACTGTACAAATTGTGAATAAAAAAGGAATGCAATAATTTATAAATCTCATAAACTTATATTTTATTCACAATAGAATATAGATAACATATCAAATGTTGAAAGTGAGACATTTTGAAATGTCATGCCAAATATTGGCTCATTTTGGATTTCATGAGAGCTACACATTCCAAAAAAGTTGGGACAGGTAGCAATAAGAGGCCGGAAAAGTTAAATGTACATATAAGGAACAGCTGGAGGACCAATTTGCAACTTATTAGGTCAGTTGGCAACATGATTGGGTATAAAAAGAGCCTCTCAGGGTGGCAGTGTCTCTCAGAAGTCAAGATGGGAAGAGGATCACCAATTCCCCCAATGCTGCGGCGAAAAAAAATCAGAAAGGAGTTTCTCAGAGAAAAATTGCAAAGAGTTTGAAGTTATCATCATCTACATTGCATAATATCATCCAAAGATTCAGAGAATCTGGAACAATCTCTGTGTGTAAGGGTCAAGGCCGGAAAACCATACTGGATGCCTGTGATCTTCGGGCCCTTAGACGGCACTGCATCAAATGCAGGAATGCTACTGTAATGGAAATCACAACATGGGCTCAGGAATACTTCCAGAAAACATTGCCGGTGAACACAATCCACCGTGCCATTCGCCGTTGCCGGCTAAAACTCTATAGGTCAAAAAAGAAGCCATATCTAAACATGATCCAGAAGCGCAGGCGTTTTCTCTGGGCCAAGGCTCATTTAAAATGGACTGTGGCAAAGTGGAAAACTGTTCTGTGGTCAGACGAATCAAAATTTGAAGTTCTTTTTAGAAAACTGGGACGCCATGTCATCCGGACTAAAGAGGACAAGGACAACCCAAGTTGTTATCAGCGCTCAGTTCAGAAGCCTGCATCTCTGATGGTATGGGGTTGCATGAGTGTGTGTGGCATGGGCAGCTTACACATCTGGAAAGGCACCATCAATGCTGAAAGGTATATCCAAGTTCTAGAACAACATATGCTCCCATCCAGACGTCGTCTCTTTCAGGGAAGACCTTGCATTTTCCAACATGACAATGCCAGACCACATACTGCATCAATTACAACATCATGGCTGCGTAGAAGAAGGATCCAGGTACTGAAATGGCCAGCCTGCAGTCCAGATCTTTCACCCATAGAAAACATTTGGCACATCATAAAGAGGAAGATGCGACAAACAAGACCTAGGACAGTTGAGCAACTAGAAGCCTGTATTAGACAAGAATGGGACAACATTCCTATTCCTAAACTTGAGCAACTTGTCTCCTCAGTCCCCAGACGTTTGCAGACTGTTATAAAAAGAAGAGGGGATGCCACACAGTGGTAAACATGGCCTTGTCCCAACTTTTTTGAGATGTGTTGATGCCATGAAATTTAAAATCAACTTATTTATCCCTTAAAATTATACATTTTCTCAGTTTGAACATTTGATATGTCATCTATGTTGTATTCTGAATAAAATATTGAAATTTGAAACTTCCACATCATTGCATTCTGTTTTTATTCACAATTTGTACAGTGTCCCAACTTTTTTGGAATCGGGTTTGTATATATATATATATGGTTCAAATTCTCTTAAATGTCAGGCATCATTCAAAAAGCAAAAGTCTATTTATATTTTTTGCAGAAGACTGCAACTATTCTAGAGGTAACTAGATTTTAATTATTTAAATATATTTTACTCAAATACATTATTTAGCTGATGAGTCTTTAATGAAATGGTACAAGATAAACATATTAACAGAAGAACTCAATGAGATCATGTGGAGATAATAGTCATTTTATTTTTAAAAAGATTTAAAAGCAACACTAATAAGTAATTTTACATTTAAAATATGTTTATTTTCTAACAGAAAAGTAGCTATGTCGACGCAGAAAAACAAGGTGTTTACACTGGGCCCTGTGGCTAGGGGGCAATTGTTACAGTGTTAATTGTAACAGTCTTAATTGTAACAGTGTTAATTGTAACAAGAGTTAATTGTAACAGTGTCAATTGTAACAGAGTTAATTGTAACAGTGTCAATTGTAACAGTGTCAATTGTAACAGTGGCAATTGTAACAGTGTCAATTGTAACAGTGTCAATTGTAACAGAGTTAATTGTAACAGTGTCAATTGTAACAGTAAACAGCAAAACTGTCAGTGCCTTTCATAGACCATTAATGGTTTTTAAAGTGGTAGCAACATAATAAAAGCACGCATTGTTCAATTAAAGCACATTGATTAGCTGGCGTCCCTGATCTAGCACACACAGTGCCTGACGTGCAGCAGAATAATGGTCTGGTTATTTTGGTGCGCTGCACAACAACAGCTCTCACGACTGTGTCGGCCGATCGAATGCCCGTTTGGTCACGTTCCTGAAGGAACGAGAGAAGCAGATGAATTTGATTTAGCTGATGAGTGTGTAATTTCCGGCTGCGGTGTGAATAGGCCCGTATGAACGTGTCTGTCTAATAACCTGTGTTTCCCGCAGCGGCCGTGCTGAATGTGTGGGGTTTGTTTGGGTGGGGGTGGGGGGGGGGGGGGGGGGTGGAGGGATGGAGAGTGGACAGAGTGATCGAGGGCAGATAGAAGAACGCCTAATGAATATTCAGATGATTAAATCCATCACACCAGCGATTGGTGGTGTTTAATTGAGGCGTAGCTAGTTCCTGTCCCTTACCCTACCATACCATCACTCTCTCTCTCTCTCTCTTGCTCGCTCTACCTCTCTCTTTTCTCTCTCTCTCTCTCTCTCTCTCTCTGTTGCAATATTTTTGTCTCTCCCCTCTCTTTTGTCTTTCTCCCTCATGTGTGTCTCCTTTTGTCTCGTGTCTAATAAATTTTACTTGACCTTTAAGCTTGAAAAGAAACGGAAGACTCTGCTGTTGAACTGAAATTTCTCTTTTTTCTCTCTTCTGTGCAACTTCTGCCTGTCTCTCTCTCTTTCTGTCTCTCTCTCTCTCTCTCTCTCTCTTCATTTATACCTCTCTCCCCTTCTCTATTTCAACGCTTGAATAGAAGTGGACCAAAAAGGTAAAGACCATGTTAACGCCGCAGTTTCTCTCTCCTGTCTCTCCTCATCTCTTTATCTTGTCTTCCTCTCTCTCTCTCTCTTTTCTCCCTGGCCCTTGTGATGTGCTCTAGTTTGATGCAGCTCCTTCATTTTCCTCCTTCTCTTGTTCACATACCTTACAAACACCAGGAAGAACCTCCTCTCTCTCTCTATTGTCTATCTTTCTCTCTCTCTCTCACTTGCACACACTTGTTTTCTGCTCTCCCCTTTGATTTGCTTGCTGTTTGAAGCTCATTTATCCTCAGATCCAAATGACACACTCTGTTCATCCCTTTGCTTCCCCCAGGACCGACCTGTTGTCGTTAATTTAGCGTTTATAAAGAAAACTACTCCTTCTCTTTTAGTAACTGTGTGCACATGCTGTGTTCCTGAAGTGCTTGACCTGAGTGTGTGGGTGTGACGTGATTGACAGCTCTCCCAGCCAATCCCTGTCCTCTGTGTGAACTAACCCGCATCTCATTGGCTCCAAAGGTTCCTGTAGCCCCGCCCCCTCTCTCATGATTCTACCTCAAAAATTCTAACCAGACCTGAAATGTAGCAAATCAGTTTATGACAGCAAACAAACAAACACATCTATCTATCTATCTATCTATCTATCTATCTATCTATCTATCTATCTATATATCTGTCTGTCTAGTCTGTCTGTCTGTCTATCTATCTAACTGTCTGTCTGTCTGTATTTCTGTCTATCTAACTGTCTGTCTGTCTATCTATCTATCTATCTATCTATCTATCTATCTATCTATCTATCTATCTGTCTGTCTGTCTGTCTGTCTGTCTATCTATCTACTGTCTGTCTGTCTGTATTTGTCTAACTGTCTGTCTGTCTATCTATCTATCTATCTATCTATCTATCTATCTATCTATCTATCTGTCTGTCTGTCTGTCTGTCTGTCTATCTATCGACTGTCTGTCTGTCTATCTGTCTTACTGTCTATCTCTCTATCAATCTATCTATCTATTTATCTATCTATCTAACTGTCTGTCTGTCTATATGTCTGTCTGTGTGTCTATCTGTCTATCTATCTATCTATCTATCTATCTATCTATCTATCTATCTATTGTCTGTCTGTCTATCTTTGCTTGCACACACTCTTATAATGACATTGTATTTTCATCCTTTGAGAATGAAATCTCTCTTTCTCACACACACAGGCACTCATGATACAGCAATAGGTAGTGTAAGACGTGTGTTTGTGTTGTGTGTGTGTGTGTGTGTGTGTGTGTGTATAGAATAGATCTGTTCTTTAGATCTATTCTTTATTAGTCTAATACACTTCATCCTCTACTCCTGCTCATCTCTATTATCCCTCTCTCTTTCTCCGTCTCTAGTTTTTGTTTGTCCTGGAACATTAATACGAGTGCTGGAGCCCAGTTCCGTGCGGGAGGCGGAGCATCAGTCGGGGGCGTGGTGTAAAGACCCTCTGCAAGCGGGCGATAGACTGTATGTGATGCCCTGGACACCCTATCGCACAGATATGCTGTATGAATACGCTTCCTGGGATGACTACATCCAAAACAGAGTCACCACCACCTATAAGTGAGTTTGTGTTTAGAAGCTAATAAGTGAGACACGTTGAACATTGTATGAATGTTATAATAACGTTTCTGTGTAATGTAGGTTGCCGAGTCGAGTGGACGGCACCGGTTTCGTCGTGTATGACGGAGCTGTGTTCTACAATAAGGAACGCACACGCAACATCGTGAAATATGACCTGCGAACTCGCATCAAGAGCGGCGAAGCTATTATTGCTACCGCCAACTATCACGACACGTCACCGTACCGCTGGGGTGGGAAATCCGACATCGACCTAGCTGTGGACGAACACGGGCTCTGGGTCATATACGCCACTGAAGCCAACAGCGGACGCCTGGTTGTTAGCCAGGTGAGAAAGTGCAATAGAGTGTTTTTAAATGAACTTCCTGTTTACGTCTTGCTGCATTGTTCTGATTGGCTGTCGTTCCGTAATCTGATTGGCTGGTATCTCAGGTGAACCCATACACGCTGCGGTTTGAGGGGACGTGGCAGACGAGCTTTGAGAAGCGCATGGCGTCGGATGCATTCGTGGCATGTGGCATCTTGTACGCCGTTCGTTCGGTGTACCAGGACGACGACAGCGAGGTGGGCGGAGACCTGATCCTGTACTCCTACGACACGCGGCGTAACCACGAGGAGCCGGTGAGGATCTCGTTCCCCAACCCGTACCAGCACATCTCCTCCATCAGCTACAACCCCAGAGACAACCAGCTGTACGTCTGGAACAACTACATCGTCCTGCGGTACCCGCTGGAGTTCAGCCCGCCACAGCCCACCACAGGTCAGCATTTTGATACCTCACAGGTTGCTCTTTCATTGCTCAGGAGACTTAATTGAGATCTCAGTTATGTGTTGAGTATCAGCTTGAGCCAAATGAGTCAGTATTTGCCATAAAGCACGAGTATGTTCATTGCTCACATGTTTCTCTTTCAAAGCTCATGAGTTTGACTGGAAGTATCAACTCTGTCTCAGTTGTTTCTCCTGAAATAA
The DNA here is from genome assembly GCA_023376895.1 of Aspiorhynchus laticeps. NCBI lineage: Eukaryota > Metazoa > Chordata > Actinopteri > Cypriniformes > Cyprinidae > Aspiorhynchus > Aspiorhynchus laticeps. The sequence goes on from CM041797.1 coordinate 53,990,027, forward strand.
AATCATACCCAAATAAGTCAATTGTTGTCATACAGTAGTGTTTATAGCTGTAAAATGAATGTTGAGAAGCAGCTCAGATCATTTGATATTTGATGAGAAATATTTGAGTTCATACTGAGACTTTTGATCACAGACTTTGGTATCTTGCCGAAATGGAGCACATTATGAGATGAGGTTGAGATCTCTTCCAAATATCATTATATCAGGAGATTTCTGAGATCATTTGATCTTTTGAGAATTTGATGAGAAATGTTTGAATTCATATTGAGATCTCTGACTTGAGATTGCAAACCTTGGCAAATCCAAGCACAGTTTGAGATGTGGTTTAGATCTCTTCCAAATCTCATTGAGGAAAAATGGAGAAACAGCTCCGATCTTAGATTTTCATGGAATTTTTTGAAAAAATGTTAGAGTTTATATTGAGATCTTTGACTTTTCATTTCAAAAACATTTGAATGATACATTTCATATCATTTCCACATTTGAAAAATTGGCGAAGCATTTGATCTTAAGTGAATTTTGTGATTTTAGATTGCAAATCTGAAAAATGGGGAAGCAGGAGACTTTTGCTTAGAGTTCGTATTTATAACCGTTACGTTTATTACCGTTTTTATCAGTCGCTTTAGTGCATTTCTCAGATCAGAAATGACATTTTCAAAACTACTTGTTCAACCTCCACATCATCTCGTCACTTGTGCACATCATAAAAGCAGTTTCTCATTCTTTTGAACAAGTTGCGATTGCTTTGGTACATTCATGCAACTGATTATGTACATTTGTCTGCGGTTTCCTACATTATCAGTTGCTAATATCATGTTGCTCAAAATCTATTATATAGTTCTCTGTGCGATTGTCTTACCCCTCAAAACATCTAGTCATTAGTTCATAGTATAAGTCATTAAATGCAGAATGGTGGATCTAGTTGTCATAAACTGTCAAGCATATTTTCTACACATTTCTATTAGAGTTTTTTGTAAATTTGCCATGAATTGTGCAAGTGAATCTTGACTTTCACTAATGAAGAGAATATAGATCAACCAATGATAAACCAGATCAATGATGAACTTTCAATTGGAAAGCATATATAGACAGAGGACAACACAAGAGTTACATATTCTGACAGTGGATGAACATCCAGAAAATGATCAGGGTCAACAGCCGAGAAGAAGAAGAGGAGTAAGGATTCATGGTGGAAGGGTACAGAGGCAAAACAGAGGAAGAGGCCAAGGACAGAGGTGCATATCAGATGAAATAAGGGTCACTATTGTGGACCATGTTGTCAATCATGGCCTTACAGTGGCTGAAGTGTGCAGCTAAATATTGAGAGATCGACCATATCCTCAATAATTCAAACCATTCCGAAACAGTCTCTTTCAATCAATATCGCACATGCATTTCGTTACAGTAACTGTCATCCAAACTGTTGCCATAGTTTACATCAGATAACACTAACAGTGTAGTGTTATATTGACAACATGACTAAACATTTTGACTATCTTGTTTGTGAACAATGACACAAGCACTTTTCATTCTGATGGCACTGATATGTTCATTGACATAAATACTTACTTTTGAGAGATGAACTAAAGATGTTGAGTAAGTTACAGGCTTTTGCAGGAAACCCATTGTTTTGAGGAATGCACATTCTTCTTTGCAAATATTAAGAACGATTCAAGAAAAGCACCAAATCGACTGAGAAAAATTGTAAAATACCATCACAGTTAGATTTTTATGATGCTTGCATCTGTTAATGGTTCTGATATATCTGCATTCATCTGTAAACGTGGGTGGAAAACTGTTGTAAATAAAATTATATGATTTCACGTTGCATATCGAGGGGTGAGAACCAGAAGGGCGTAAGTGACATTTCACCAACTTTACAGGAGAGCCAAAACAAAATGTTACCATAGTTTGATCTGACTTTGTGTACTGATAAAAATTTGTACACTCATGGATGACAGTACTTTACCAGTAGAAAGAGCTCATTGAGAGCTTTCATTTGATGTATATATCTCCATTTCACCAAAAATGTCACTTACGCCCTTCTGGTTCTCACCCCTCGATATGCTGTCTTCCTCAAATCATTAGGGATCAAAATATTTAAGGAACTGGAATCAGAACAGCATCCCATGATTCCCATCACATTTGCTCTCTGTTTAACCTCATTGTATCCTTGTCTGTTTATCTCCTCTCAGACCCTCTCTCGACGCCTCTTCTCTCCACCACTCCACCGAGTGCGCTCTCCACTACAGTGTCCTTGGGCTTCAGCCCCACTTCCGTCCCATCCATCACCTTCCACCCAGTGGGGGCTATAAACAGGGCTCCAGCGGGGCGGCCCATCACAGCCACGGTCCCGGTGACCGTCAGACCCCCCCGCCGGCCGCAGGGGCCGCGCACACCCATGTGTGAGGGCCGGGTGACCCGCGGGGTCCAGTGGCCCCCGACTCATCGAGGAGAAACGGTGGAGAGGCCGTGTCCCAAAGGATCGCTCGGTCAGTAGGGGATTGTGTTTGCTGGTGTTTCAGGGGGTTTCATGAGTGTGGTCACAGTACAAATGAGTCAGTGCTAAAATAAACAATTCAGTGGTTCAGCTGCGCTCAAGCCAACTGTGCTGGAAATATAGCTTTTCAGACAATCTCTTGATATGTTTCGTCATTAAGATAAGCAGTAAGCTGTAAAAAATGATTTCCTTTCATTTCTAAATGTTCTTAGCAGCATGTAAACGGCAGCAACATTGGTCGACTGTTTAATGGCCATAACAACAGACTGCAGGATGACGAGCTGATAAACACGTCGATGCCTTGTGTTTGTAGTTTTCACATTTGTTTCTTTGCGTAATTCACTTAAGTAGTCTTATTTTACATTTAATGACATCTTTTTATTCTAATATCGCATCTCTAGTGGATGGCTTTGTATGATATATTCATGCACGCTGCTGAACTCTCAGTGAACTCGCCTCTGGACAGCCGTGAGGCGTTTGATGGCTTCTGTTTTTCATAATCTTTGTCGTAGTCATTTGTACGAAGCCCCCAGATACAAAATCAGTTTTTAATATAGTTTTTAAATGTGTTTAGCATTATTATTAGAGGCAAGCAGTGATTCTAACAGTCATTACCATCAGTGTTTTGACTTGATCACACAGATTACATCAAGGCACTTGAAGGTCATATGCTAATGCTAGCTTTAAAGCCACACTCTCCTGCAGAGGAAAACTTCATCTAAAGCGAATTTAAATGCCATTTTCTAATTGTATTATAATTATTGCACATGCAGTTTTCATAAACGCAGATGAATTGAGAGATTACATGGAAATGTTTACTTGTAATACTCCATTTGTTATGCAGCAGGACCTCTGAAATGAGATATTTTTAAGAAGTGCAGAAAGCGGTGACAATTCTGAAATGTTTCCAACTTAAAACCTTAATGTTTTAAGTTTAACAGGGTGTTCCTGTGGCTCAGTGGTAGAGCATTGCGTTAGCAGTGCAAAAGGTTGTGGGTTCGATTCCCAGGGAACACACATAGTGATAAAACATGTATAGCCTGAATGCACTGTAAGTCGCTTTGGATAAAAGCTTCTGCTAAATGTATAAATGTAAATGTAATGTTGAACAAAATAAGTGTGCATGCATCGGTCAGCTTCTGCATCTTGAATGAACCATTGAAGGTCACCAGAAAAATCCCCACACCCTTCATGTGCGCATTTTATGGCTCAGAACGTTTTCTGAGTGTTATGTTCCTGTTTGCAGTACTTTCCACTGACGTGTGTTGTGTTACTAGGTTAGATGTTTCTTCACAGCTTCACAATAGTGTCTCCAAAGGTTAAGCTTTCACTGAAGATCTGACTAACTCGGCTTGATGATTTTTGTTTTTTTGATGTTTTGATTATTTCTACAGGAATCCCTCTTATCAGGTTTCCTTTTCCTCCGGCGTCACCCGATTCCAATTGTTTTCTGCTTGGCAGCTTTACTCATTTCTCCTGCTCTCTGTCCATCATTCAGGTATCGCGTCATATCAGTGTATGGCTGATGACGTGGTGTGGAACCCCAGAGGCCCCGACCTCAGCAACTGCACCTCGCCCTGGGTCAGCCAGGTCGCTCAAAAGGTCAGTCGAAGGTCAGGGGTTCTCAGAAGGAAAAATGGGGTGCGTCTCAATCAGCTCCCTAGCTCCCGAGCTCGTGAATCAGTAGATTGTGTACACAAATTCGGTCACTGGTAAGTTCCCTGACTCTCTGCACATTGGGACAGTGATCACTCGAATTCCAGTGACATGATTACGTACAGCGTCAACGGACAACATAGTAGAACGTCATCGCTAGAATTAATAAACAACAGGCAGGACCGATCTCATTTTGATATAATTTTTTATTCTCTTTAAACACATTGTTCTGTTAGATGTTCTTACAACATTTCAGCCCAATATTAATTATAAATGTAAATTAGATGTGTTCATTACCTGTCTAGCGATGTGTGTTTATGTTGAAATATACTAAGAAAATGGTTTGTCTTCTCAAATCTTCTATCGCGTGTCATATTTATCAAATTGGCTCGTGTGGTTTATGTTTGCGCTTCAGAAATGTGATGTTATTTACGGTAAGGGAGCATAGTGAGCATACCGAAGCTCGCTAGAATTCGCGGTGCATTGTGGGATTTTTCAGGGAGCGAACGTTCCAGTGCACTGGAAGGATTTCACGATTGAGACAGCCCTTAAAATGGCCAACTCCCTGATCAGTGCCCTGACTACTGGACAAGGGAGCTGACTGAGACGCACCCATGGATACAGAAGCACTGACAGTCAAACTGGATATAGGAAGGTAGACAGAATGGCAGATAAAACACTAGAACGATCGAAAGATAGATAGATAGATAGATAGACAGACAGATAGAAAGATAGATAGATAGACAGACAGACAGACAGATAGAAGATAGATAGATAGATAGACAGACAGACAGACAGATAGATAGATAGATAGAAGACAGATAGAAACAGACAGATAGACAAAAGACAGAAGATAGATAGATAGATAGATAGATAGATAGATAGATAGATAGATAGATAGATAGATAGATAGACACGACAGATAGACAGATAGATAGATAGATAGACAGACAACAGACAGAGAGATAGATAGATAGATAGATAGATAGATAGATAGATAGATAGATAGATAGATAGATAGACAGACAGAAGACAGACAGATAGACAGACAGACTAGACAAGCAGCAGATAGAACAGACAGACAGCAGACAGATAGACAGACAGCAGATAGATAGATAGATAGATAGACAGAGTAGATCAGACAGACAGCAGAAGATAGATAGACAGACAGACAGAGCAGACAGATAGATAGACAGACAGACAGATAGATAGATAGACAGACAGTAGAGCAGATAGACAGACAGACAGACAGACAGACAGAAAAATAGACAGACAGACAGATAGATAGATAGATAGATAGACAGATAGATAGATAGAAGATAGATAGATAGATACGATAGATCAGACAGACAGACAGACAGACAGATAGATAGATAGATAGATAGATAGATAGATAGATAGATAGATAGATAGATAGATAGATAGATAGATAGATAGATAGATAGATAGATAGATAGACAGATCAACAGAAGAATGAACAGATATTTGATGTCTCTCTCATCTCTGTAGATATAAGAGTGGGGAGAACGCAGCACATATCGCTGCTGTACTTGTCAATCACACACGGGGGTGGGTCTACGCCGGTGATGTCACTTCCTCTGTGCGTCTGATGGAGCAGCTGCTGGACATCCTGGACTCACAGCTGCAGGCGCTGCGACCCGGAAACAAGGAGTCGGCCACACGCAACTACAACAAGGTGTTGTACACACACACACACACACACACATTTGTTTTTGTGAAAAGTGGGGACATTCCATAGGTGTAATGGTTTATACTGTACAAACTGTATGTGCTATTGTCCTACACCTAAACCTACCCCTTACAGGAAACTGTGCATTTTTACTTAAGAAAAAAAAAAACCTCACTCTGTATGATTTATAAGCGTTTTGAAAAATGGGGACATGGGGTAATGTCCTCATAAGTCACCTTCTCCTTGTAATACCTGTCATACCTGTGTCATTATACACATTTATGTCCTCATTTGTCACAAAAACACGCACACACCAGATACACACACACACACGCATGCACATTCACAAACGCACACACACACACACACACACACACACAACTGTCAGAGTTAACACAGTTTCTTGGTCTCTTTTAGCTACAGAAGAGAGAGCGGACCTGTCGAGCGTTTATTCAGGTAATCATGCAGCACACAGTTGTGCAAACACACGTGTGTCTGGGTTCGGCGCTCATGTGTGTGTGTGTGTGTGTCAGGCGGTGGTGCAGACGGTGGATAACCTGCTGCGTTTGGAGGCGCTGGAGTCGTGGCAGGACATGAACGTCACAGAACAGTCACACACTGCCACCATGCTGCTGGACGTCATGGAGAAAGGAGCGTTTCTGCTGGCCAACAACCTGTACGGGGGTCACTTCAGCGACCGCGCGCCCAACGTCGGTACGTCTCGTGCTGCTTCATATACACCAGCGCTCAGACGCTCAGGAACCAAGGCTGCATTTGTTTGATCAAAAATACAGTAAAACAGTGAAATATTATTACAATTTAAAACAGCTGTTTTCTATGTGAATATGTGTTAAACTGTAATTTATTTCTGTGATCAAAGCTGTATTTTCAGCATCATTACTGCAGTCTTCAGTGTCACATGATCTTCAGAAATCATTCTAATATGCTTATTTGCTGCTCAAGAAACATTTCTGATTATTATCAATGTTGAAAACAGTCGTGCTGCACAATATTTTTGTGGAAACTGTGATACGTTTTATTTTTCAGGATTCACAGATGAATAGAAAGTTCAAAACGACAGCATTTATTTAAAATAAATATTTTCCAACATTATATGTGCCTTTGCTTTTGATCAACGTAATGCATCCTTGATGAATATAAGTATTCATTTTCTTTAAAAAAAAAAGATTGTATAAAGTAACAATGTAACAGTTTTTTAGCAGAATTATTGTTACTTTTGCAAGTTAAATTCCTTAACAGTTTTAAATCATCAATATATGTGTTGATAATTAAATATTAATATTATACAAAGACTGCTAATGACTTTGTTTACATAACACCTCAGTAGGATTTATTTATAAATAAATTATTAAATATTTAAATGTACAAAATAATTTACACACGGAACAAAATCTAATTATGAAAATGTGTTAAGTGCATCAAATCAATTTTATATAACACTTTACAATATATATATTTTTACAGAATTTATTAATTTTGGTTAATCTTAATTTCCATATACTAATACATTTTCACTATGTTTTTAACATGCATAACTAATGTCAACAATAATGTTAACCCTTATTGTAGTGCTACCAAATTTGGATGTTTTTATTAATTTGCATGTAAGTTAATGTGTTCGATTTTATGCTTGTTGTATTTAAAGCGCAAACGTGTGTGTGTGTGTGTGTGTGTGTGTTTCAGATCTGGAGGTGTATGTGCTCAACACAGAGATGGAGCTGAAGGATCTGTCCTTCCCGAACTCGTACGACAGCGACAGCACCATCCACGTGTCAGCATCCACCATCAAACAGTACAGCCGCAACGGTCAGTCTCTCTCTCTCTCTCTCTCTCTCTCCGTCTGTCTGTCTCAGACGCTCACACTCTTCACGAGGTACCTCCACGCAACACGCACCCAGGCCGGTTCTCTCACTGTTGCCATGGCAACAGTCACCATGGTCACCGGCTCCTGTGGCCGTTGCCATGGTGACGCGTGTGTGTGATGATGCAGGTTATTTCGAGAGCTGTGTGGGATCGATCGCAGCCGAGCGCGTCGTGTAGATCTGACACGTGTGTGTGTGTGTGTGTGTGTCCATCAGGTCAGGTGAAGGTGGTTTTCACGCTCTATAAGAACCTGGGCTCGTTCCTCTCCACTCAAAATGCCACGCTGAAGACGGACGGCGAGCTAAAGTCAGGAGGACACAGTCTGGCCGTCAACTCCCACATCATCTCTGCCTCCATGAACAAAGAGTCCAGCCGCGTGTTTCTGACCAAACCCGTCGAGTTCACGCTGAGACACCTGCAGGTGCAAACACACACTGCAACACACACACACACACTGCAACCACTGCAACACAAACACACTGCAACCACTGCAACACGCACACACACACACACACTACAACCACTGCAACACACACACACTGCAACCACTGCAACACGCACACACACACACACACACACACACACACACACACACACACACACACACTACAACCACTGCAACACAAACACACTGCAACCACTGCAACACGCACACACACACACACACACCACTACAACCACTGCAACACACACACACTGCAACCACTGCAACACACACACACACACACACACACACACTACAACCACTGCAACACACACACACACACACACACACACACACACACTACAACCACTGCAACACACACACACACTACAACCACTGCAACACACACACACTGCAACCACTGCAACACACACACACACACACACACACACACACACTACAACCACTGCAACACCCACACACACACACACACTACAACCACTGCAACACAAACACACTGCAACCACTGCAACACGCACACACACACACACACACACACACACACACTACAACCACTGCAACACACACACACACTGCAACCACTGCAAACACACACACTACTGACCAACACACACTACCCCAAACCACTGCAACACCCCCCCCCCCTCACTCAAACACACACACACACACACCACTGCAACACACACACACACACACACACATGTATGTTTGTTTCTGGGAATTGTGGGGACTTTCCATAGACTTCTATTACTTTTATACTGACCGAACAATATTTTCTATCCCCAAACCCTAAACCTACCCCTTACAGAAAACCTGTTTGCATTCTTACACTTTCAGATAAACATCATTTAGTATTTTTTTATCATTTATTTCACACATACACACACACATACACACACACACACACACACACACAACACACACACTGGCTTTGGCCATCATTTGCTGATATTAGAAATCTATTGTTTCGAACTCGATCTGCAGTTGAGAGTTTTGCGTCACACAAAACAGGCGTTGAAGTATTAAGAGTAGATATGATGGGTAACATTTTAGTACATTTGAAACATGAATATAATGATATCTAAAACAATATACAAAGATATCAGCCTAATCAGGGCAAAGTGGATTGTTATATAAACACTAAGTTGGCCGATGCCAATAAAGTCACATAAAATGTAGAACCAAAAATGTATATCTAATAAAATACACTACTGTTCAAAAGATGTTTTTTTTTTTTTATTATTAATACTTATATTCATTAAGGACACATTTAACTGATCAAAAATGTCAGTAAAGACATTTGTTATGAAAGACTTCAAATAAATCAAATCAGCGTTTCAAATAAATGCAGTTCTTTTGAACTTTCTATTCATCTGTGAATCCTGAAAAATTTAATATATCTCATTTTCTACAAAAATATTGTGCAGCACAACTGTTTTCAACATTGAAAATAATTAGAAATGTTTCTTGAGCAGCAAATCAGTATACATTGTACAATATATTCACATAGAAAACAGATATTTTAAATCGTAGTAATATTTCAAAATTTTTGCTGTATTTTTGATCAAATAAATGCAGCCTTGGTGAACAGACGAGACTTTAAAAAACATTAATAAATGTTTTAAAAAAATCCTACAAAACCCAAATTGTACTGTACATTAGAAAAAAGTAAAATTTTATATTGTACAAGTAATTAAAAATGTGTTTAATTAGTTAAAATGTTTTAAGAAGAAAATAACATTATTTATATAATAATTATCCAAAACAAGTGACTAAATAAAAAAAATACATTTTCTCAAGTGCTCTCAGACATGTTGTGTGTGTCATGTGTTTCCCGCCCTCTTGTGTCCATATTTGGTTAGTTTCCTGTCCTTATTACATTTATGCATTTAGCAGACGCGTGAAGTGTGATTATTAGTTAATTTTGTCCCAGCTGTGTGTTTGTAATTATCCTGTGTATTTAGTTCTTGCCTGTTGAGTTCCTTTTGTTCTGGTCTACTCGTTACTCCACGGTGTTCCTGTGTGTCTGCCCTGCCTTGTCTTGCCCTGCCTTGTCAACATTAAAGACTGTTAATTTGAGTTTATCCTCGTCTGCGTGTTCCTCGTTCCTCCCTGCTGTGTGCACCGTGAATCTTATAAGCTCTTATAAACTGTAAATGGCTCACAGGCATCTGTGTGGTGTTTTGACAGCTGGAGAATCACTTCAATCCCAACTGTTCGTTCTGGAATTACTCTGAGCGCTCGATGACGGGTCAGTGGTCGTCGCATGGCTGCAGACGTCTGCACAGCAACAACACGCACACCACCTGCGCCTGCTCGCATCTGACCAACTTCGCCGTGCTCATGAACCACCAGCAGCCCGCCGTGAGTCTCAAACACTCACACACATGTGTTTAACCCTTCACACACCACGCGTCAGTCATTCACGCTCTGTTGTTCTCTCTGTGTCAGTATCCCGGCGGCGTTCAGGGTCTGATCCTGTTCGTCATCACGTGGGTGGGGATGGTGATCTCTCTGGTGTGTCTGGCTCTGTGTATCTCCACCTTCTGCTGCCTGCGAGGACTTCAGAGCGACCGCACCACCATCCACAAGAACCTGTGCCTCACTCTTTTTATCTCACAGCTCCTGTTCCTCATCGGCATGGACAAGACACACTATACTGTGAGTTCATGAGGCCCAGACCTCATCAGAGCAAACCAGACCATGCCAGACTGCATCAGAGTAAACCAGACTGCATTAGAGTAAATCAGACTGTATCAGTGCAAACCAGACCACATTAGGCAGATCAAACCAGACCACATCAGAGCAAACCAGACCACATCAGAGCAAACTAGACCACATCAGATCAAACCACATCAGATCAAACCAGACCACATCAGAGCAAACCATAACACATTAGACCACATCAGAGCAAGCCAGACCACACCAGATTGCATCAGAGTAAACCAGACAGCATTAGACTAAACCAGACTGTATCAGAGCAAACCAGACCGCATTAGACCACATCAGAACAAACCAGACAACATCAGAGTAAACCTGACCAGGCCCAGATGGCATCAGAGTAAACCAGACTGCATCAGAGCAAACCAGACCACATTAGACAAAACTATCACATTAGACTATATCAGACCAACTTAAACCCGACCTCAACAAATAGACCAAAGTAGAACGAACCAGACCACATTGGTAAAAATAAGACCACATCAAAACAAATTGTCACACCCGACTACATCATACTAAACCAGAACACCTCAGAGCAAACCAGATCATATTAGACTAAACCAAACTACATCAGATCAAACCGTATCAGACTTACCCAGATCATATTAGACTAAACCAAACTACATCAGATCAAACCGTATCAGACTTACCCAGACCATATTAGACTAAATCAAATCACACCAAGAACACATTAGACAAAACCAGATCACATCGGACCACATTAGACTACATCAGACCACACTAGAACACATTAGACAAAACCAGACCACATTGAACTAAATCAGACCGCATCAAACAAAATTGAATCAGACTAAACCAGATCACATTAAACTAAACCAGACCAAACCAGACAACACCAGACTCTTCAGATTAAACCAGACTGCATTAGTTTAAATCAGACCGCATCAGAGCAAACCAGACCATGTTAGACAAAACATTAGACTAAATCAGACCACATAGGATTATACCGCAACAGTCTAAACCAGAAAACCTCAGAGCAAACCAAACCTCAACAAACCACATTAGACCAAACCAGACCACATTAGTAAAAGTAAGACCACATCAGAGCAAACCATATCACACCAGGCTACATTATACTAAACCAGAACACATCAGAGTAAACCAGACTACATCATACCACATTAGACTAAATCAAACCACACCAGAACACATTAGACAAAAGCAGATTACATTGGACCACATTAGACTACATCAGACCACACTAGAACACACTAGACAAAACCAGACCACCTTAGACTAAATCATACCGCATTAGACCAAACTGGATCAGACTAAATCAGATCACATTAGTCTAAACCAGACCACATTAGAGCAAACCAGACTGTATCAGACTAAATCAGACCATTTTCGGCCAAACCACATCAAACCAAACAGGACTGTATCCAACTAAACCAGGCCACATTAGACTAAACCGGACACTCATCAGACCAAACGAGACTTAATCAGACTAAACCAGAACACACCAGATCACATTAGAGTAAACATGGCAATATCAGACCGCATTCACCTAAACCAAACCACATCAGACCTAACAAGACTTTATAAGATTAAACCAAACCTCATCAGACCATCCAGACCAAACCAGATCACAGAGTAAACCATGCTATATCAGACAACATTCACCTAAACCAGACCACATCAGACCTAAAAAGACTTTATCAGACTAAATCAAAACTAATCAGACAAAACAATCAACCTAAATCAGACCACACCAGATCACATCAGAGTAAACCAGGCTACATCAGACTGAATTAGATGAAACATCATTAGACCTAATAAGACTATATCAGATTAAACCAAACCTCATCAGACCACACAGTCAACCTAAATCAGATCACATCAGAGTAAACCAGACTACATCAGACTGCATTAGATGAAACATAATCAGACCTAACAAGAATTAATCAGACTAAACCAGAACACACCAGATCACATTAGAGTAAACTAGGCAATATCAGACAACATTCACCTAAACCAGACCACATCAGACCTAACCAGACATTATCAGACTAAACCAAACCTCATCAGACCATCCAGACCAAACCAAATCACAGAGTAAACCTGGCAATATCAGACCGCATTCACCAAAACCAAACAACATCAGACCTAACAAGACTTTATCAGACTAATCAGACCACACCAGATCACATCAGAGTAAACCAGGCTACATCAGACCAAATTAGATGAAACATCACCAGACCTAATAAGACTATATTAAACTAAACCAAACCTCATCAGACCAAACAGTCAACCTAAATCATATCACATCAGAGTAAACCAGACTACATCAGACTGAATTAGATGAAACATCATCAGACCTAACAAGAATTAATCAGACTAAACCAGAACACACCAGATCACATTAGAGTAAACCTGGCAATATCAGACCGCATTCACCTAAACCAGTCCACATCAGAACTAACAAGACTTTATCAGATTAAACCAAACCTCATCAGACCATCCAGACCAAACCAGATCACAGAGTAACCCAGGCTATATCAGACCACATTCACCTAAACCAGTCCACATCAGACCTAACAAGACTTTATCAGACTAATCAGACCAAACAATCAGCCTAAATCAGACCACACCAGATCACATCAGACCTAACAAGACTTTATCAGACTAATCAGACCAAACAATCAGCCTAAATCAGACCACACCAGATCACATCAGAGTAAACCAGGCTACATCAGACTGAATTAGATGAAACATCATCAGACCTAACAAGACTTTATCATATTAAACCAAACCTCATCAGAACATCCAGACCAAACCAAATCACAGAGTAAACCAGGCTATATCAGACCACATTCACCTAAACCAGACCACATCAGACCTAACAAGGCTTTATCAGACTAAATCAAAACTAATCAGACCAAACAATCAACCTAAATCAGACCACACCAGATCACATCACATCAGAGTAAACCAGGCTACATCAGACTGAATTAGATGAAACATCATCAGACCTAACAAGACTTTATCAGGCTAAACCAGACCACGCCAGACCACATTAGAGTAACCCAGGCTACACCGGACCACATCTGCAGTGAAGTACTCATGCGTCAGGTGTGTGTGTGTGTGCAGGTGGTGTGTCCGGTTCTGGCGGTCTGCTGCACTTCTTCCTGCTGTCCGTGTTCTGCTGGCTCTGCATGGAGACGGTGCAGCTGTATGTGCTGATGGTGGAGGTGTTTGAAAGTGAGACGTCTCGTCGTAAGTACTACTACCTCTCCGCGTACGGCTTCCGCTACTCTGGTGGTGGCTATTTCCACAGCCATCGACTACAGGAGCTACGGAGGACCCAAAGTGTGAGTGTGTTTCCTTCTGCAGGACTCTTATGAGGGATAGGTGTGTTTCGCTGTGTGTGTCGATTTCTCTCTTGTTTTGTGTAGTTGCTGGTTGAGGGTTGATAGGACTACTTCATCTGGACGTTTATTGGCCCCGCCTCCCTTGTTATTCTGGTAAGACTCTTAAAACATCTTTAGATTATTTAAAGCATATTTAACATCTGACATTTGTATGGCACGCCTACTTTATGTAATGTCGCTTCAACAGTTTAATTATTAAATATTAAATTAATTTTATGAAATGAGTTTATTGCAGTATTTAATAGAATTTATATACATAATATATATATATATAATGTAAATGAGCTTATTCCAGGTATTTTATATATATATATATTTATATATATAATATATATATAATACATTATAATCATCATCATTTACTTTATTCTCTTATATATATACTACTATATATAATATTGTTTATTTTCATAACACTATTTTACTCTATGTTATATACATAATATATATTAATATATTATATGTATAACATTTGTCAATTATTTGATTCTAACTGACAATATGTTCTAATGGTAGGCCTATAAAATTGCAATTTTTACATTTTTTTTAAAATGTATTTTATTAACAATTATTATTTTATTTTATTATTTAAAACCAATTTTATTCTAATTTATTTTAATAAAAAATATATTTATTTATATATTCTTAAGTGTATGCAGACGAACTGTTACATACGTACAAGCAGAACACATGCTGAGTACTATTGCATATCTCATAATGCAGTGTGCTCAACTAGACCCGAATGTTTTGACTAAAAATGCAAAATATCTTTATTTGTGAGGGGATAAATGGATGCCACTTGCTGGAATGAGTATCTTCTGAGCTCTCTTAAGAGCCGTCTGACCTTTGAACTCTTGTGTTTAGCTGAACCTGGCAGTGCTGGTCATCACCATCCACCGGATGCTGCGCCACTCCACCGTCCTGAAGCCAGACTCCAGCCGATTCGACAACATCAAGTAAGAATGCAGGGGTCGGGTCACACTGGGTTCGGCCTCGGCTACAGCACATAATATTTACTGGAAATCTGTTGCTATGAGCGCTCTGCCTAGACAGTAATATACAGCCTCACGGTCCAGGCATGACGCATTGCTGTTGATTTCCTGCTGTCTGACACTCCATTAGAGTCAAGTCTCCTGTGCTCTGCATGTGATCAGCATGCGGAGTCATGTAGATAACCCCAAATCTACTTTTTTTAATTTTTATTTTATTGTATGTTGTGTGGCTGCTGCATGTTTACTGCTGTCTACATAAAGAATTGCCTTTTTAAGGACAATAAAGTTAACCTACCTACCTATCATCACAATTATTGCAAACTAGCATAGTCTTATTTCTGCAGTTGTTATAGCAGAAACTCAACTGATTTAAATAAATACTAAATACACAGACAATATTTACAGATTATTGACAAAAAACTATAATAATAATAATAAAACTGTGAAATCCTGATGGGACTGGACATTTTAAAACAGACCAAACTGTTTAAGATTTATTTTATTGGTTAAATTGCCAGTTTATTTATTTATTTACTTTACAAATTCAGGTTTTACAGAACTGCAGTTGACACTTTTATTTTAGCCTTATTTAGAATTAGTTTTTGTTTTTTTAAATTATATTTGTTTTTAGATTTTTCACTTTCATTTTAAAATTGTATTCATTTCATTGTGATTTTATTGTGATTTTATTTCATTGAGTGTTTTTATTAGTTTTTTTTAAACATACATTTAGTTTTTATTAATTTTTATATCTGTTTTAGTTGTAGCTATTTTAATTTAATAGGTGTTTTATTACTGTTTGTTTATTTTAAACATATCTGTTTAGTTTTTGTTTGTTTTAGTTGTAGTTCTTTTAATTTAATCAGTATTTTATTAAAACAATTTTTTTGAAGCATGTCTATTTAGCTTTTATTAATTTTTATTTAGCTGTAGTAATTTAATTTAACAGGTGTTTTTATTAGTTTTTGTTGAATTTTTTTTTTTTCGTTTTTATTAATTTTATTTTAGCTTCACTTGTAGTAATTTTAGCTTAATAGGCATTTTTATTGTTTTTTTTTTAAACATGTCTCTTTAGTTTTTATTAATTTATTTTACAGATTTAGTTATAGTAATGTGTATGCAGTTTACAAATGTTTTTCAGTGTTTTTAGTCTTAGTTTGGTAACGGTGTGTGTGTGTGTGTGTTGAGGTGCTGGACGCTCAGCTTCTGTCACGCTGCTGTTACTGGTGTCTCTGACGTGGATCTTTGGCCTCCTCTTCATGAACGACAACAGCGTGGTGATGGCGTACCTCTTCACCTCCTTCAACGCCCTGCACGGCATGTTCATCTTCCTCCTGCACTGCGCGCTGCAGAAGAAGGTGTGTGGTTGTTTGCGTGTTTCCTTGCGCGTTTGTCCTCCTGACCTGCTTTCACATGCAGCAATGTGTGTTCAACAGGTGCAGAAAGAATACAGCAAATGCTTGCGTCAGTCACCCTGCTGTGGCCACGCCTCCTCCACTGGTTCCCACGGTTCCCTCAAAAGCTCCGCCCACCGAGGCAACAATCGCTACTATGGAGGCAGCCAATCACGACATGCACCAGCACAAAGACAGGTAACACACACGCGTGTGTCTGTCACAGATATCAGCCTTACAGGAATCTGTGCACCTGTGGCTTAAATCTCGAGATGGTCCTCACTGCAGAACACAAGATCCAGGGGGCGGAGTTGGATCTAGATCCAACTCCTCCCACCTTACATAGACCTAAACCTACCAATCTGCACCCCCTGGATGTGGATCCAACCCCGCCCCCTGGATCTTTTCTCAGCTGAGGGCACTTAAATCTCACTTGTGTGTGTGTGTCGTGTGTGTGTGTGTGTGTGTGTGTGTGTGTGTGTGTGTGTGTGTGTGTGTGTGTGTGTGTGTGTGTGTGTGTGTGTGTGTGTGTGTGTGTGTGTGTGTGTGTGTGTGTGTTCAGAGCCGTATCAGGAGGATGTGGAACGACACTGTTCGACGGCAGACTGAATCTTCCTTCATGGCAGCTGAGATCAACAACACACCCACACTCACCCGAGGTGAAATACACACACTCATCCAGTGTTAAACACCCCTGCTAATCATCATTTCATTTTAATTAGTTATATAGAAAAATCTACATTTTGTTTTTGTAAAAATTTTAAATATTACTAAAAAAAAAAAAAAAATGCTTTGAAATCATTCTCTGTGTATTATACATTATTAATATATTTTAATAATGTATTTAATACATTTATAATACACAGAAAAATATTCTAAAATGTCTACTTTATTTTAAATATATATATATTATTAGTAATAAAGTTAAAATAAAAAAATAATAAAAAAATTGTTAGTAATAATCAAGAATAACATTTTTCTAATATTAAAGTATATACAAATATAAATAAAAACCTTTGATTTAAAAAATGTGAAAATTTTACCATTTATTTAAAAAAACAAAACAATGAACACACACACACACAGACATACATATATATATATATATGAATAATCATTAGCAATAATAAATTATAAAATAATATGAATAAAAGTAAATTGTAAATATGGAAATATGGATACATTTTCACATTTAAAAAAATGTTATGTATTTAATAAATAATTATAACAAAAAGTATTAGTAAAAAAAAGTAAATAAAATATATATATAAAAAAACACAATCATCTGTCAGGATACATTGTTGCTTTCTTTTATATGGACATTTCATATACATTTTTTCCCCACAAAGTACACCATTTTTTTAGTGTTGTTAGATTGTTTCCCTGAAATTCACTCCCTAAGGGCACCATTTTCCGAGAACGACCCATATCAACTCAAACAGCTGTAATGTATCCCTGCACCTCTGTAAGGATCGTGCTGTTTCTCCTCAGGCACTATGGGTAATCACCTCCTAGCCAATCCAATGCTACAGACCCGCTCTGGCTCCTCCCCTTACAACACCCTATTGGCTGAAACATTCAACCCCCCCTCACCAGCAGTTTTCAACGCCACTGGTCAGTGTGTGTGATGAAAAGCACTGTTTTGTGTGTTTTAGATGTGTTTATCTGTATTCACTTGTTCTTCTGTGTTTCTCCTCTCTTCTGTCTTGCTCTCTCTGTTCTGTCTCTTTATGAATTGATCTACAGGCACGTTCAGAAACTCAAGTATGAACATGTGTTCTCACTCTCTGTCTGTCTGATGCTTTCATTTCCATGCTGCTCCTTCATTGTCACATCCCTGCTGTTATTCAAATCAAGCATGAAAAAAAACATACATGCTGATGTCTCATTTTTACAGTAACACATTTACGTCACAATGACTGGATCAGACATAACATTTTCCCGTGCTTTAGATGTTATTAAATAAAGTTAGCAGAACTGGGGGACTCTGTCCGGTGTTGGGTTTGGGTGAGTGAATGATGATAAATCATTAATTTTATAGTTATTCCCATTTACTGTGAGCAAACTGGCAAGAGGCATGACAGAGTCAGTGTTTTTGTGGAAAGAGTGAATGTTCTTGTTCATCACATGCATGAGAGAACGTAAACGCCAGAAGCATCACTGTATGCACACATTCATGCATATGCAGCATCTGAAACCACTCACTCATTCAGAATCAATTACATATCAATGCCACTTTCACTAAACAGTGTCACCTTCTGAAAAAAAATGGCCTTGACATTTCCAAAAAAGCATTTCCAGATGGATCTGAATTCAAATTTTAGCTGTTCAAACTACAAGCATTTAATTCAGCCGCCGTTTAATTGCGCATTTCTCTCTCTGTCCTGTAGAGGGCACACTGTCGCGCAGCCGCGAGTCGTGTGGGCTGGAGGGAGTCCGGCTCAATGGAAACTACAACAACAGCTACTCGCTTCACGGAGGGAGTTCAGATCTGCTGGGGGGCGTTCCTGTGGGATCCGGGGGCGTGTCCGGAGAAGTCAGCCCCGCCCTTTTGACGCCTAGAGGGGCGGAGCCCGCTGGCGGTTTGAAGCGGAACCTTTCCGACGCGGCGGCATTGGAGAAGATGATCATATCCGAGTTGGTTCAGAGCAACCTGCGGCCTTCCACCGATCGCTACGGCAATGGACCGAATTCCACGATGCACCGGCAGGATTACGTGACGTCGACAAGTCACCGAGAGCCTCCGCAACGGCCCTTGCCCCGCCCACCTCCACCGCCTCCGCAGGATGAGGAGGAGCTGCTGTACAAAGCGCTGGAAAAGCCACGCCTCCCAGACAAGCCCCGCCTACCCGATAAACCCCGCCTGCCAGATAAGCCCCGCCTCCTGGAGCATGCCCAGTCTGTGTTCTATCAGAGCGAGGAGGATTCAGAGAGTTACTCGGCAGAAATCACGGACGGTGTGGGCGGAACCGGACCTGACTCCGCCTCCCTGTACGCACGGGATCGTGACTCGTCTTATCCGGACAGCAGTCCCGAGGCACTGGGGGCGGAGCCTCATCCCACCCTACCGCCGGACGAGCTGTACTTCAGTGCGGGACGCCAAGCGCACATCTCGGCCTTTTACCAGCCTCCGCCTCGCAGGACCAACGACGAGGCTCGGCCGGGACTGCAGCCCTCGCAGGGGGAAGGCGACGGACAGATGCAACTAGTGACGAGTCTGTGACTAGGGCGCTGGTGACCAGGACACGTAGATCTGGAGGAGGACAATGAGGGTGGACGTCTTCAACATCACCATCATCATAGCAATTAGTGTCTGGGTGAATCTCTCGAAACCATGTGTCTGGTTTGTAGGTCACCCCAAAATCTTAAGTAGACTTGATCTGAGTTCTGATTTCATTTGATTTTGTAGTGAAATATGAGCCAGACATGTTTCTGTGAGATTCTCCGTGAGTTTCCGTGAGATTCTCGCATAAGTATGAAGCTACTTTCAGATAATGAAAACCATTATCGTGTGTCCTGAGATCTCCCAAAAGGAGCAGTGCGATGAAAGCCTTGGGAGATCCCTGTTGAGATGATGATGATGATGATGGTAATGCTGGCTTCCTCCTCCACGTCTCTGTCTCCTGGTCACCCGAACACCCACCCTGCTCATTTCACTGCCATCCAAGCACATCCGTTTGTCCTTTCTGAGAAGAAATCTTCTTATCGGGTAGTTTTTCCTCCATTTGTCCATCCTCCATCTCTTCCCTGCTGAGAAAATCAGTTTAAACCATCCTGAGGTGGATATCTGGTCTCCTGGCCTGGCCAAACTGGGCCGTTTTGCTGGTTTTGTGTGGGAGACCATCTGAAAACCACCTTAGGCTGGTTGAGGCTGTTTTTTCAGTGGGATTTCTTTTATTCAGGGTGGTGTGGTGTATGACTGTCAGACCTTTATTAGAATGTGATAACACTTACACCAGAGACCGCAGCTCTTATACATGCCAAAAAAAAAAAAAGATCACACATTTACACTCTTGGGGAGCAGCTACTGTCGGGATCACGCTCTCACCGTCATAGAGGTCAAAGGTTAAGAGTCACAGGTTCAACATGTCAAGCAAATCAACCAGACTGTTCTTTTTGAGCAGTGTGGCATATAAAAGAACAAAAACAAACTCTTGTGCCACCTGTCTGGATGCCACCTAATCATCTGCGTTGGTGTTCAAGATACTGACCAATCATGTTGTTGGGTTTGGAGAATGTTGACTCAATGCTCCGCCCCCTTCCTGTGTTTAAGTAGGTTGATCGAGGACATGATGTTTAACAGCGGACAGCCAAACGACGGCTGCTCGCAACTTTCTGTAAATAAGAACTGAGAGACGTAACGTCTCTGGACATGCTTCTCTTTCACTTACGAGTTTATGGTTGAAAAAAGTCTTAAAGAATATGTAGATGAACTGATGACACTGTCTCCTCTTTCGGTCTTTTTCTCACTCTGTCTCTTTCAGTCTTTCTCGCTCTTTCAGAGTGTTTCATGTAAAAAGATAAGAAATGTTTTTTAATCAAAATAAAACGGAGAAAAGCAAACAGATGCTGTTCAAATTTTTCCTCAGCTAATCTGCCTAAATGTCATTCAAGAGCTCTGATGTGTTGACCAGGAGGTCAAGGTTCAGCTGGTGAACGGGTAGACAGCATCTCAAGCATCTACGATGATAAAACCGTTTTTAGCAGAATTACATTTTGCAGCCCTTCTAATGTTCGGCTGTAAAGGTTGTGTTCATTTTCTTAAACCAAATTATTATTTTTTTAAACTGTCCCAATTATAGCTGCCTAATGTGATTAAGCCTTATTACATCAGCCTTACATCGACGGTAACTAATCAGATTTTAGGACAAGTTTAGAGTTAAGGCCAAAGTATACTTTTTACATGGACGTGAGGGACAGTGCGAATTTCGTCATCAGAATAGTATATGCACCGCTGGATTTTTGTAACTTTGTACGCGCAGGTCGCACATGTGCATTTAACTCTCTTGCAGTAATTAGTTTATCCACAAGGTGGCAACCCTGCCATGGGGGTATTGACAAATTCCCTTTTAAGGAAAGTCCGTTCACTCGGCCGCCATATTTGCAACGCCTCCGGGCAGCTCAGACAAGACCAAGTCCTATCTAAATGAATGGGGGAATCCTGAAATCTCAAAAACGGCTCGCGATTAAATTACATATTTCAAATAAGCAACAAAATCTGAAATGAACAGCCCCATGAATGTTGTTTCTTATGCTCAAATAACGTTTAAAAAGCTTATTTTTCAGGCTAGACCAGCCAATACGCATGCGTAGCTCCAACTCGCTTATGACTGTGCATGCGCAGCTGCTAGTCCAGCACCAGGTTTCTATGGGAACCGGAGCTTCTAACGGCCGCTGCAGTGACGCAATGACTTTACCAATCAACGATTGGCTCCTTCATTTAGAAGGCGGGACTATCCCGCCATATTGCACGTTGCACTTTCTCCCATTTATAAGTATAGGAGTGAACTGTCTTTGTATTTCTATAGTCTTTGATATCGATTCACAAGGTAGCCAAAGAAAAATTGTATAAACAGAACAAACCGGTATGCGGGATAGCTACAGCGACAATGGAGGACTACATAGACGAGAGATTGTGCGAAGAGGTTAGCAAATATCCTCTTTGGACAACTGTAGCATGAAAGAATACAAAGATATTTATATGGGTTTTAACTCGTGGCGAGAGATTGCGCAAACACTGGCCCCGTTAGGCCAGGAGAGGTATTGCAATTTGGCCCAAAACGCTTGCGTCGAACGTCTGTGTACGCGTACGAGTCAAATTAAGTATACTTTGCAATGCTGTGCGTACGATTGTACGCATACGTAAAAAAAGAAGTATACTTTGGCCTTTAGGCTGAGCAGATATGTGACTTTTCCATATTTAAATGTATTTCCATATTTTACGAGCTAAAGTATGAATTTAATAAATCCAAGGGAAATTAAATCAAATTTGATATCACAGCTGTTTATAACTCTTTGTTCAACAGAAATGTTGAAAGCTAAGAAATTAAGACCATAAATATTAGTAGTCATATTTCTGTTGTTCTATAAAATTATTATTATTAAATACCATTTTTATTTTACAGTACAATACTATTATTGATGCAATTTTATAACTTAAAATTAAAATTTAATTACTTTAATAAAAAAAACATTTTAATAAAAGTAATATTATTATTATTTAGTCATATCAAACAGGGGAGAACAGGGTTTCTTTCTTTGTTTAGTCATAGCTGATCACAAGCCTGGTTAGGTATCCAGTGCTGCATTATCATCCGCAGCAACATTTGTTATCGGTTGGGGTTTGTGTTTTAACGCTGAGGTGACATGTTGGTATTTGTGTGTGTTTTCTCTTGTTTTGGCTCTGAATCCAGAGCTTGAGTTTTGTTCAATTATCAATGATCAATTAAATCAGAATGTAAACCACAGAGACACTGAGGATGATGGCATAAGTCCGGAGTCTGGCGAGATTCCAATCAGGGAGGATAATGGGAATCTCCATCTAATTCTACAAAAACATAAAGCATTGAGTAACACAGATGTTATTAGAGATGTCAGTGATTTGGAATTAGGTTTGTTAGTCAACTCTGTCAACAGTGTCGGAAAACATGATTAATACAATAAAGACCATTCGGTTTGGTTCGGAGCATTTAGTGAAGACAGACTTCTCATTAAGTCAAGTCAAGTCGAGCTTTATTATCATTCCGCTACACGTGTGGACATACAGTGGAACGAAATGTCGTGTCTCGCAGGACCACGGTGCTAGATAAGCATAAACATAAACATACAACACTAGACATTTTTTACCTACATAGCTAACTTACTGAATCGGTGATCTAACTATACATATACTATAAACAGTTGACATAACCTAAGACAGACTATACAAGTACTTTACATAACTGTACATATTATTGTGCAATAGAGGTATTTAAGGTTAAGGAGGAAGTAGTGCAATATGATTTGTGATGCATTCACAAGTAAACATTAATTTAACATTAATCTCACTAATGTATTTTTACATTTTTTGGTTAAAAATAACTCAAGCAAGAAACTAAGACTTTTCATCTTTAGTGTGTATTTTGCACACTCTCAAGTTTATCTTTTATTTTGGGGGGTTTTGAATGTCTTTAAGCTTAAAACAACTGAAAGAATTTACTAGTGCAATAAAACAATGGGCTTTTAATGGTCTTGACCATCAATTACTGATAAGGAATTTATCAAAGACACTCCCTAAAAAGTAATCGCTGTCTCAGAAAAACATCAACTACAGAATGATCAAAATATTAGTTTTTGGCAGAATTTGGAAGTTTGATTCAGAGTTGTATGGAATTATATGAATCATGAAAAAGCACACGTTGCCTAGTGATGCATTATGTCATTGAAGATCCATGAGAAATAGAATAATAAATCAATAACAGACTGCATAGGCCTAAAAATACTTTCAGATGTGAGTGAGTGGTAAGTTTCTTGATCTCAAGCAAACCTACAATGGACCAAATGCAAATTAATTACTGTTAATCATGACAAACGTAAAATAACCGATGAGTCCGGTAGGCTAATTTTGTACACTACCTTTTTGGTTATTTTTTTATTTTTTATTTTTTTACAGGCAACATATTATTCACAAAAATGTAATTATATTATAGTGTATCTTAAACAGAATAGCCATATCGCCTCAGATACCAGGGGTTCGTGAGTTAAGCTAATAATTAGGCTAATTAAATCATAAAACATGATATTTTAATAAATAATAATAAAATTGGTAATAATCATTTAAATCGTTGACCTGCACGTCACGTGATCATTAACCGACATCAGAGAAGCGCGCGAACGTGAGCAGCGTGAACGGGTCTCAGGCGTGGAGCAAGAAAATGTGTAGGGTACAGAGCTTTACACCGATGTTTGGGAATACCCCCGCCTCAGGAGAACGAGGGTAAGTGTGTCACAGCTCCGGTAGATCGCGCGAGGAGCTCCTTGACACCGGGTCAACGGCGGGATAGTCTGCCGTCAGTTCGTGTCACGCTTGAAGCTACGGTGAGAAAATACGCTCTTATTCAGGTCAGAGCTTATGACTCAGTAATCAACTCCACGTTTGCCCTTTATTCTGATTATTTATCTGAAACGAAACGCCCTGATCCATCACTACGGGAGACACCAAGTAAACACGTCACTTTCTGTGGAAATAAATGACACAGGAGCACTTGGTGATTCTTGCTAGGAATTCCTCTCAGCTCTTACATCATCATGACTAAAATAACTCTTACTGCTGCTGCTGCACATATTCAAGTACATGTAACAAAAACTATTTTTAACTCACAAATTGCTAGTAAATCCCACAATGAATTACAAAGAATACAATACAATAAGCATTCAATTTTTAAGTAAAAATTAATAATAAATAGTATTTTCTTGTAAAAACGTATTCCAATAATATTTATATGGACAACTTATTCATTACATTGTATATCATGCAAATAATCCTTGGATGCCATGATATAGTGGTGTGTTTAAGCCCTGCTGGGAAGTTTGAGTTTGCAAGTCATAGTTATAAGAGGTGTTCAAGTCACCCTGCAGCCCAAGACTGGTCAGCCACTGAAGCTAAGCAGGGTTGAGCTGGTCAGTACCTGGATGGGAGACTCCTGGGAAAACTAGGTTGCTGTTGGAAGAGGTGTTAGTGAGGCCAGCAGGGGGTGTGGTCTGTGTGGGTCCTAATGCCTCAGTATAGTGACGGGGACACTATCACAACAAGCACCGTCCTAAACCGAGGTCCTGACTCTCTGTGGTTATTAAAAATCCTAGGATGTCTTTGGAAAAGAGTAGACATTTGACCATTGGCCTCCTAATCATCCCCATATCTACTGATTGGCTTCATCACTCTGTCTCCTCTCCACCTGTAGCTGGTGTGTGGTGCACTATGGCTGCCGTCGTATCATTCAGGTGGATGCTGCACACCGGTGGTGGATGAGGAGATCCCCCTCACAATGTAAAGCGCTTTGAGTGCCTAGAAAAGTGTTATATAAATGTAACAAATTATTATTATTATTATAAGTCACTTTGGTTGGAGCAAGATGGCAATGCACCTCTACAAAAAAAATAATAAAATAAAATAAAAAAACTTCTGCAAAATAATACAATTTTATGGTAATAATAATAATACTGATAATGATAATTTCATTCATTTCAACTGACACGTGCCATCAATACACAGTAGCACACTACTGTTAAGAACAATGCCTACTATTTCACTCACTATTTCAAAAATAATAATAATAGGCATTTTGGGACTTTGTATTACAGCACCCAGGGCCGTCCTTTGGGCGGTGCAACTGGTGCGGTCGCACCGGCGACGAACGGAATCAATAACTCATCGCAAAAGGACCGAAGGGGGGCCCCTCTCCATACCTCGCACCGGGCCCCGCGTCAGCCAGGGACGGCCCTGACAGCACCTTACATGTTATGCATAGTTTTTATTCATGATGTGACTGAAGCCCCATTCACACTGCACGTTGGTCCCGGAAAATTGCCAGAAAATTGCCGGAGTGGCTTCTGTGTGAACGCAAACACGTCCCGGGATTAATTCCGGGATTGATCCCGGGTTGGGGACCTAGTAACATTGCCGGGTTCAGTCCCGGAACGAGCGCTGTGTGAACAAAAGCCGGATCAATGCCGTAACGAGTGTGTGGTAGTGATGACGCACTTTATCGTTCGACAGTTTTACCGGGTGTTTTGAAGGCAGATCAACGTTCACACGACGAAAAATGTGTAAACTGGAATGAAGCAGCGATCAGGGAGCTCCTCACTATCTGCGCTGAAGCTGAAATCATTCTCCAGTTTAGTGAAATGGTGAGCGCGCATTATACAAGTCACATGAAAGGTCACGTGTCTTTACGGGATCTTTACAGGTTGTGTGTGAACGCACGCACGGATTCCGGAAAATCACTGGCAGTGTGAATGCAGCAAATCTGACGATCCGGGAACAAATGCCAGAACACATTACCCGTGTATTTTCCGGAATCTCTGTGTGAAAGGGGCTATAGAAGAATTTTTTTCAAAAAAAAACAAAAATTTAAATACAAAATAAAATGTGCTCATATTCTGGGTTCATCTGTTTGTCTGTATACAGTATGCATTATCACTAAGGTGTATACTGAATTTGGTCTTTTAATATCACTGTCTGGTAAATTCAATCCTGGACAAAAAAAAACTGGCAGAGGGAAGCTTTGTTTTGCCTCCAGGCTGGTGTTGCATCACATCAAAACTATGAGTTGCCTCAGGATGAATCATGTTGTATTACTCATTTATAACTCAATTTTGTTTAAAGTGTCTGCTAATAAATTATATATATATATATATATATATATATATATATATATATATAAACTGTGCAGTATTCAGTAAGTATTGAGCTTGTGTTTCTGTCCAAACACAGCCATGGAGACGCAAATCAGATACGGTTCTTGCAGACTGGGCTTTTATTTTGAGTGAGTCATGAGTGAAGTCCAGCCGTCTGACTGTGTGTGTGTGTGTGTGTGTGTGTGTGTGTGTGTGTGTGTGTGTGTGTGTGTCTGTCTGTGTGTGTGTGTCTGTGTGTGTGTGTGTGTCTGTGTGTGTGTCTGTATGTCTGTCTATCTAAGACTGGATACCACACACAAGGAAAGCATGGTTGACTGGAGGCATCCATAATACCAGCAGCTGCACTTGCATCACAATATTTTGAGGGCAGGTTGGTTGTTTCCCACAAATCTATCACATCTGTGTTGTGTTGCCCTCCGCCTCTTCCTTTCAGTGTGCCTCTCTGTGTTAACTGGAGTTCCCCAATTGTTCCCTCTGTAGTAAAACACCCATGAGGTTGCTATGTGGCCTAAATCTCACTACTCCTTCCTCCACACCCGACTCCCCTTTCATCTGAAGGAACATATCTGGCATAACCTGGCTGTGATTCACTGCACTTGGCAGTCCCCCCAAAACATGATATTTAACACAACTATTGATAAACTACTTTCCCATAATAATAGCATAATAGTGATGTTATTTTTGTGCACATTCAGGTGACTTACAGTTTCACAAATGCACACAGTCCCTTTCAAGGACTCAAATTAGCACCTTTAAACATTCAGCTCAAGGGTTCTTACTCATGCCGCTCATTTGCAGTTTAAGACCTGCAACCCATAAACCCGACCTCTCCGAACTGCTCCAACATTACATACAGGCAGATGTTTTTTCATTTCCCTTTCTAAAATAGCTTACCACTTATATATTCAGAAATTCTTCCAGTTTTGTGGACATTCACACAAAGACCATTCACTAGTCAGGTGGATATAATTACACAGAAAATTGAGAGCCCACATATTATTTGACCACTGGATTTACAAAAAGAAGAGAAGTTTTTCTTAACATTTCAACATTGCATCACTTATTCAAGAACACATTGATTTTTATTTGAATTATCACTCAGTGGGATATTTAACCATGAATTGGTAACGAAAGGGGCGTGACAACGGAGGTGAGGATCCAAATGCAGCTTTAGTTAATAAAACGTAGTCAGACAGGCCGGTTCAGTATCAGCAAACAAAGTAATCCAAGGTAATCCACAAGAGTTATCCACAGAGCAGGCAAATGTCAAGGCAGGCAGCAAACAATCATGAAACAAGGAACAGGCCAAGATAAAAACACAAAGGCAAAGAAACAGGAAAGACCAGAAAATATTACAGGCTAACAATCGACAAAATTCACATTATTTCTTATTTACATGTAATGCAGGCATTACCAAACTATATAATATGTTAATAATAAACTAAGTTAATAATGAACTGTTCTCTGACATTGGTTAATGGTCACATGCAGATAAACAAATAAAATATTTAATCTTTTTTAGTAAGTGTTTTTTTCTCGTTGTTGTTTTAAAAAATAATTAATTTTATTGTTACATTTTTATGTTGTTACGTTAAACACACAAACCCCAGTTTGGGAAACCCTGACGTAATGTAATGTTTAATGCACTGCATGATGTTAATAAGAACAAATGGAATATATTTTCTGTCTATTTGTATTTTATATCAATATGGTACAAGATTATTTTATTTAAATCAATGTGATAAATGAGTTAGGTCAAAAGTAATCTAAAAAGTAATCATAAAGTAGTCTGATTATATTACCTAAAATGTGTAATGTAATGGATTATGTTACTATCTTTGTCATGTACTTGGGAACCAGTAATAGACTACATTTTTTAAGTAATCTACCCATCACTGTCTGTCTGTCTGTCTTTCTGTCTTAACGTCTATCTATCTCTGTCTGTCTGTCTGTATATCTGTCTGTCTGTCTTTCTATCTATCTATCTATCTATTAGGGCTGAACGATTTTGGAAAATAATCTAATTGCGATTTTTTTTACCAATATTGCGATTGCGATTTAATATGCGATTATTTTTTAAAGCTCATTATATTCTGTATTATTCAACAAAGACAATCAATAAATCATTGTATAGTATGCAGTGTTGGGCACGTTACTTTAAAAAAGTAATTAGTTATATTACTAGTTACTTCTCACAAATAGTAGCTGAGTTACATCATTATAAAAGTAACTAATTACCAGGGAAAGTAACTATTGTTACTTTTTTTATGTTCAAATATGTCAAATAACTTGGATGTCCCCAATATTAAATGTTAAATGAATGAAATGGACACTAAATAGAATACATTGTTATTATAAAACATTGCACACTAATCTACACTATTTTAATGTTTCTGTGGGACAATGTGAGAGACACCTATCAAATTCAATTGATTATTGTAAATATTACCAACCCTCTATGGACACCTTGGCATAGTATATCAGATAATTAATATTGGCCTGGTGAGTAAACTAAAAAAAATGACAAGCCAATGGAGATTATATTGCCAAGGTGTCCATAGTGGGTTGATAATATTTACAATAATCAACTGAATGATTTTCAATTATATATAATTATATCTATATAAAGCTTATGTTTGTAAAATGGCACAGTTTTTTTTTCAGCATCAGTCAGTCAAACATTATAATATGATATTATGATAATTTAGCATTAAATTTGAGCATTATATGATGATAGAACTTTAGTAATTAGAATAACCATGTATGAATGTATTTGTCATGTTGACTGAACTTAGAACTGGTGCTTATATTGTTTGATCATATTGTTTGTCATTTAGTGTTTCTATAAAAAAAGGAAAAAGAAATCTACAAATAATACTGATAAGATAACAAAACTACTACGAATTCTACCACTAATAACAATATAAAACGCACTAAGGATTATTGAGCTGCTGGGTTCATGAATATTAATCACGTAGTCTGCGTTCGCTCGAACTGATTCGCTGAAATCAAAACAGGGACGATGATAGGTGAGCGCCGGCCAATGAGATTGACGTTTACGCATTAGCTCCGCCCACTAGCGGAGAACCCGGCAGTTCTTAAAAGCTGAAGAACTCCGTTATTTTGACAGGAAAATACAACAAATGATATCGTTTACATGTAGCGCGTCAATTCTGCATGTTATGTAAGACCCGCGGACACGAAAATAACCCGCGGCAAACTGCAGACTTGGCAACATAGCGATGCCAACTTGATGCTTCCTCTGAAGACTTAGATGTGTTTGACTTGAAGGAGCGCTGCTGGACCGATCGTTGTGTGTGTCATCAAAGTACTGCGAGAGCTATAAGAGAGCAGACGTCTCCTTATGCTTTCTCTCACCGTACTTTGATGTCATACGATCAATCTTCAAGTCGAACACACAACTTTACTCCCACTCTCGCGTGTCACGTGACAGTGTAATCGCAGCCTCTGCGGTTGAAGAATCGCGTTTTCTCATATCGCGATATTATCGCAAATGCAATTAATCGTTCAGCCCTACTATCTATCTATCTATCTATCTATCTATCTCTGTCTGTCTGTATATATGTCTGTCTTTCTGTTTGTCTATCTATCTATCTCTGTCTGTCTGTCTGTCTGTATATCTGTCTGTCTTTCTATCTATCTCTGTCTGTCTGTATACCTGTCTGTCTTTCTATCTATCTCTGTCTGTCTGTCTGTCTATCTATCTGTCTGTCTGTATATATGTCTGTCTTTCTGTCTGTCTGTCTATCTATCTATCTATGTCTGTCTTTCTGTCTGTCTGTATATCTGTCTGTCTATCTATCTATCTATCTATCTATCTATCTATCTATCTCTGTCTGTCTGTATATCTGTCTGTCTGTCTGTTTTCTATCTATCTATCTCTGTCTGTCTGTCTTTCTATCTATCTCTGTCTGTCTGTATATATGTCTGTCTTTCTGTTTGTCTATCTATCTATCTCTGTCTGTCTGTTTGTCTGTATATCTGTCTGTCTTTCAATCTATCTCTGTCTGTCTGTCTGTATATCTGTCTGTATTTCTATCTATCTCTGTCTGTCTGTATATCTGTCTGTCTATCTATCTCTGTCTGTCTGTATATATGTCTGTCTTTCTGTCTGTCTGTCTATCTATCTATCTATGTCTGTCTTTCTGTCTGTCTGTATATCTGTCTGTCTATCTATCTATCTATCTATCTATCTATCTATCTATCTATCTATCTCTGTCTGTCTGTATCTCTGTCTGTCTGTATATCTGTCTGTTTTCTATCTATCTATCTCTGTCTGTCTGTCTTTCTATCTATCTCTGTCTGTATGTCTGTCTTATCTACACTCTAAAAACTGCTGGGTTAAAAACAACCCAATTTGGGTTATTTTGGCAACCCAGCGCTGGGTCAAAAAGGGACGAACCCAGCGCTGGGTTATTTTAACCCAACAAGTTATTATGTTTAACCCAGCATGCTGAGTTGCTTTTTTATGGTTTAAAATTACTACATTGCTAGGCTAAAATGAACCCAAATCGAGCTAGGCATTAAACCTACAAATCTTGTTCATTTTAAAATAACTTTTACACACAAAGAATGAGTATCAAAAGATAAATATTTATTAAAAACAACAAGAGAAAACAGTCAAAAGGTAACATGCATATAAGAAATGCAGAAAAGTATGGCATTAACAGCTAGAGTTTATAAATAAAGCATTGGACATTTGTTGAATATAACTTTTAAGATCAAATTTGACTTTTTTTGGTAAATTTTATATATTGTATAAAAATATACAAAAACACTATTATACAATAAGTGTACAATTAGTTAATAGTCAAGTTCTTTACAACTGGCATGAGAGTACACAAATAAACCACAACATTAACACTTTTAACAGAAGCATATGTGTGTGAAAGAATGTGAGCATGTGTATGAATGACAGTGTAAACTCCATTTCTACTAAACACAGAACAAGCATTTATCATTTGGTTTTTACAAATTATACACTTACAGTTTGTTTCATAGTCCCTGAATACAGATAATGCATCACTGCCAATTTTCATGATCTCTTTAGCATAACTGATGTAGTCACGAAAAAGCCCCATCAGCACTGCAGTTAGAGAGTCGGACTCGTAACCCAAATGTTGCCGGCAGGAATTGTAGGTGGGGGGAGTGAATGTACAGCGCTCTCTCCACCCTCAATACCATGACTGAGGTGCCCTTGAATAAGGCACCGAACCCTCAACTGCTCCCCGGGCACCGCAGCATAAATGGCTGCCCACTGCTCCGGGTGTGTGTGTGTGTGTGTGTGTGTGTGTGTGTGTGTGTGTGGTGTGTGTGTGTGTGTGTGTGCGTGTGCGTGTGCGTGCGTGCGTGCGCGTGTGTGTGTGTGCGTGTGTGTGTGTGCGCGCACTTAGGATGGGATAATTGCAGAGCACAAATTCCGAGTATGGGTCGCCATTCTTGGTCGTATGTCACGTCACTTTCACATCATCCAGGGCAGCGTCCTCCTTTTAAAACCACTGTTGCATCAGTTTGGGGGAAATGTCACTCTCCTCTTTGACCAGCATTCATCCCAGTCACCACCTGTTCTTCATCAGTGGCCTAAAAAGAGAAAAACATTTGAAAAAAGAAAACATTTAATTAAACTATCCATTTTCAGATAGAGGTGCATCCACATCAGTAAGGATAGGTAAATAGTCTGTTTTATCATTTCAACCACTTTGTGTGGTTGTTTAATGTCTGTCTACCACAGCGCTCTAGAATGCTATAATGGCAGCACTAGTGTGAGGGCATGTAATATTGTTTAAATAAATATACTGCTTTCAGAAAGCTACTACTTTACTGAAACATTAAAAAAGTCATGATATTCACATACCTCACAAATTCCCATGTACGTGGAGGGCTGCTCTTTAAAGGGTTAGTTCACCAAAAAATTAAAAATGGTCATAATTTACTTTCCCACATGTTGTTCCAAACTCGTCTAATTTTTGGAACACAAATAAATATATTTAATATTCTCTTAATTTTTGTCCTCCATTGCAAGTCTGGGAGACCAATATTTTCTTCTGAACAGACATGTTCTCAATCATATGATTTAAGATTTATTCATATATAAATATTGGCATGGATTACTTCTGCAATAACTCTGTATTTTTGAACCTTGAAAATACTGATTATCTAGACCAGGGGTCCTTAACTCTGGACCTCGAGGTCCACTTTCCTGCAGAGTTTAGCTCCAACCCTAATCAAACACACCTGAACAAGCTAATCAAGGTCTTCAGGATCAATACAAAATTGCAGGTAGCTGTGTTTAATCCAGGTTGGAGCTAATCTCTGCAGGAAAATGGATCTCGAGGTCCAGAGTAGAAAACTCCTGGTCTAGACTTTCAATGGATTAACAAATTAAAAATATATTAATTTGTGTTCTAAAGACAGACAAAAGTCTTACAGGTTTAGAATGACATGAGGGCAAATAAATTATTTTTTGTGTGAACTATTCCTTTAAGAAAGGAAGACCAAGAATAATGACTCTCCAAATCAGACAACTCCAAAGTTGGTTTGTGTTCTGCAATAAAAAAAAAAACACAGACATCAGTGGTTTACATAACTTAGTAAAAAAAATTGATTACATGGAATTATGAAGTTTACTTGCCTTAAACCGTCTATCCCTCTCTTCCGAAGAAGCTGAGAAAATCGCCTCCTCCTCACACAAGCAGGCTTCTGTGTCCTTAACTCCAAAGTTAGTTTGAGTTCTGCAATGGAAAAAAAAGGGACAAAAATGGTTTAAATAAAATATGAACACGTAATCACACTTTTATTGCAATAAAATGTGAAGTAAACAGGCAGGAGACAACAGAAACATTTATTATCTAAAAATAACTTACATCAATCTCAAAAGAATGATGCTCTCCTATGTCTCTGGCTTTCAACATCTACAAAAAACAAACATTCTTTTAGTCTTAGTACAAAAATAAAATGATAACATGATGGAATTATGAAGTTTACTTGCCTTAAAACCGTCTTTCCCTCTCTTCTGAAGAAGCTGAGGAAATCGCCTCCTCACACACGCAGGCTTCTGTGTCCTTAACTCCCGGCGCGAGCACAATGAAGACACAAGCTCAACAAGTCTGAAATATTACATGCCAAACATTACTTAAACAATAATCACTTCATCAGCCTCAAAATAATTATGCTAGTCTTTATTACATAACGCCGTTTCCTTTAGGAAACTACATTGAGTTCAACCGCGAAAAATAAGATAGCGAATTAACATAATAACCGTCCATTAACACCTCAAAAAGTGCAGATATTGTAAAATATTATGTAAATATGACATAAGACACTCACGGACGTTATATGAAAAGTATATCAGTAAAAGAGGCCGTTAAGCCCTCCGTTTCTGAGGCGAAAACCGCGTCCGCGTATTTTTCAATATAAGCTCTTTTCTGACTATTTCCATCTTCCATAAAACCTCAAAATACTCCCGGACACAAACAATGAATGATGACTTTACATTTTTAATCTTTACTTACCATAACGTCTTTCACTCGCTTCTCGCTTCTTTCAGGCTGAGAAAATGGCGGCTTCTCGCACTGGTGTCGTCCGTTGTTGACGTGACGTGCGTGCTCTCCTTCTGGTCCGCGTTCCCAACCCAGCGCCGCTGGGTTATGATGAAGACTCATTTTCAACCCAACGTCCTTACCCAGCGGTCTCAACCCAGCATTTGGGTTGAAAAAATAACCCAGCGTTTTTTAGAGTGTATCTGTCTTTCTATCTATCTCTGTCTGTCCATCTTTTTTGTGGGAAGTCGTGGCCTAATGGTTAGAGAGTCGGACTTGTGAAGGTGAGGGGAGTGAATAACCAGAGCCCTCTCAACCCTCAATACCACGACGGAGGTGCCCTTGTGCAGACAGCCCTGTCTGTCTGTCTGAAAATAGTTTCACCCGACTCCCCTGTCCTCTGAGGAACATATTTGGCATAACCTGGCTGCGATTCACTGCACTTGGTAGGCAGGATATTCTCATCAGTCTCTTAAACGAGTCCCCCCCAAAACATGACATTTAACACAACTATTGATGAACTACTTTCCCATAATAATAGCATAATAGTGATGTTATTTTTGTGCACATTCAGGTGACTTGCAGTTTCACAAATGCACACAGTCTCTTTCAAGGACTCAAATTGGCACCTTTAAACATTCAGCTCAAGGGTTCTTACTCATGCCGCTCATTTGCAGTTTAAGATCTACAACCCATAAACCCGACCTCTCTGAACTGCTCCAACATTACATACAGGCAGAAAGGAAGGACACGAGACAGAGAGGCAGTGCTTAATTTGAGCCGGATCCTGTTCCGGAATATGTCAGATTTTGGATTTTGCGTTCCGGTATTTGTTTTTAAAGATCCGACATTAACAAGTGCAGATCGTGACAGTGCATATACGAGACGGAGCGATTGTGGGTTTATGCAGATGTATTTGGAGCATGATTTGTAGATTATGTATTGGTCCTCAACATATTATTGACCAATCAGCTTTCTTAAGTTCAAAATCGCTCTCGTTGATTGGTGCTACTGAACCCACTCTCTCCAAAAGTTCCGCTGCTCACAACAATAATTTGTTTTGTGAGCAGCGGGAACATTTGGAGAGAGTGTAATAATACCAGAAATAAGACCAAATAAAGTGAAATATTATAATGTAACTGTTTAGTGACGTCATTGAATGTTCCGGGAAAACTGAAGTTGTATTGTCAGTGTCGGTCACGGTGCCTTTTAACTGCTGATTTGGATCCGGCAATGTTTCATTTACAAATTAAGCACTGCAGAGAGGTGATGAGCGTTATGATCCACAAGTACATGCAGCATAACTCAACACACGCACATTGTTTTTTACAGTAGTGCCGGGACAGATTTCATCATAAATACATGATTGTGAAATCTGGAAGCGATTTCCTGACAAGTTCACTCCTTTCAGGCAGAACAAAATTAATTTCAGATGCTCTGATTGGTCAGTGTGTTGCATGACTCCTCTGTGACATGACATTTTGGATAAATCCGCTCTATTTAAGGTTTGTCCTGTTTATTGCCAAACTCACAACTTTACACGCATGTGCTGATGTAGCCATATGACGGACCTAAGAATAGCAGCACTAAGTGTGGAATATTTTCCACCCACACTCCACTAACTTGTTTCTACTCGCCCACTAAATTCCCCAAAATGTGCAACATCTCATAGCATAAAAAACTTGCTATGTGTACTGCGTTAGGCTAACCAAGACTTGTTATAGCACTTGCATATCGTTGCTCTTTTGATTGCTTCTATTGTCCTCATTTTTAAGTCGCTTTGGACAAAAGCGTCTGCTAAATGACTAAATAATAATAATCTTCATATTCATACACATTAGCAACTTAACAGGATCTATAACATTTTTTTTTATTTTGCCAAAGTTTACATTTATCAGCAATTATCACAATAATATATCTGATGTCATATACAATGCAAAAGGAAAAGAGGAACAAAAGCTCATGTTTGAAGTCCGGACTGCTTTGTAGTCTGTTTTTGTGAAACAGTAACTTCCACATTCTGAGACGAAGCCCTGCAAAATCCCTAAACACGCATGACGTAAGTGCTCGGCAGCAGTGTATGTGACCTTTAGGTGAAACTCAGATTTCCCCCTGACTGACCGTCAGAATATGTACTGGCTAAAAATCATACCCAGAGAGATTATCTGGAATACAGTATAATCTTATCTCATTCATACTAACATCACTTTGGTGGAAGCATTCCAGGAACGTAAATGATGAGTAATTGAGATGTTTTATACAATAATTGTAGCCTGATACTTAAAAAATAAGTTGTAATTGGCAGCACAGCCATTATTTGTAAAACTTTCCTTTGTGTAGGGTTGCCTACTACAACAAATGCATGGATGATTGCCATTTAAGACAAAGGGTTCCTGTGGCTCAGTGGTAGAGCATTGCGTTAGCAGCTCAAAAGGTTGTGGGTTCAATTCCCAGGGAACACACATAGTGATAAAACATGTATAGCCTGAATGCACTGTAAGTCGCTTTGGATAAAAGCGTCTGTTAAATGCATAAATGTAACCTACAAAACAGATGAGGCTGAGATGAAATGACTGAGAGACAAAAAAAATCCACAGATCAGATGACTGAGCTTCGAAAATCCTGATAAATATGAAACCAATCAACTACAACTTGTAGTTTCTGATGGGCGGACAGATGGATGTCTGTTTTTAATTTTAGAGCTGGGTTTTCCAGAATGTGTCTTGTTTACTTTTTCCCCAAAGTACGATCTGATCATGGGGCTGGAAAATAAAAGAAAAGACCCGTCTACATTCAGGAAGCGCTGCAGAGTCACTTTCAAAAGGGAAGTTGACATAAAGCAACAAGATTAAAGCCCTCATGTGATGAATGTATTACAGAAACAGATTCACTAACCCACTAAAGCACACACGAGAGAGCACTGTAATATTGGTTTTGTCTACAAACACCTGCACTTAAAGCTATGAAGATAAGAAAACACGTATTGTCGAACAGGTCAGTGATGTCATACGGGAAGTGACAGGAGTAAACAGGGATCTGAGAAAGTGACTCTTACTGTAGGCGTAGAGCTGCTCCTACACCTGTGCGGATGACATCACTTCCTGTAGGCTCGGATGCACAGGTTTTCACATGCAGGTGACATAATCACACCCTTCCTCTTCCAGACACAGGGATCTATTTTTAGAACAATATAAAAAGCAAAATCATGTTGAATCACCAGGCACTTTCATATGCAGAAACACATCTGGAAATGATCAAATGGACATCTGGAAATGATCAAAATGAAATATGTGCATCACGGGATGGCTTTAAACACTGTTGATGGAGGAACATGCGTTTTACTTAAATATTTGTTCAAATGCACCCATTAAAAAAAAAAAAAATTGTAAAGAAATCCAAATCATTATTCATGAACCCATTTGATTAAAAGTTTTTTAAGGAGAAGCAATAATTCAATGTCAGCCAGGGCGTCCAATCTCTTGACTAACACTGAAATGCTTTGGACACTGATAACAGAAGGTATATTAATATAAAATATTAATACTAAAGCAGAAATGTAAGTTTGGAAGGCCGAAGTTCTTTTGATTACATATAATTCAGCAATATGACACGTGCATATGAATATTAAGAGCGACTTATATTTCTGTCAAAATGCTAACATTTCGATAGTCCACTTTAGATATTCTACTAATAGTGAGTAACTTTACAACTACATGTCAACTAGCAGTCATTAGAGTATTAGTAGACTGTCCGATTAATATCTTCTAACACTTTATTTTGATGGCTTGCTCAGTTGGGGACACTTAATTTCTAGCGATTATCGTCAATTTAATTTCACAGATATTATTTAAACTAAACTGAGCTAGACAATGACATCTCTGAATTCAATAATGAAATGCCTTTAACTGAAAATTGAGTGTTTAATCTTATTATTATACATTACTGACACTCTATCCTCCAACTTGATACTGTTAAGTGCTTTGACACAATCTGTATTGTTAAAAGCGCTATATAAATAAAGATGACTTGACTTGACTTGACTTGATGGGTCCACAACATACTGACTATAAGAAACTTTGCAAGTATATGTCAACTTTGACGTCAATTTGACATTGACTTAACGTTGGATTTTGGTTACACAACCTAAAAACAACTAAATTTCAACGTCAAGGGACGTCAGTATTGGACATCAATTTAACATTGACATTAGACATTGAATTTACATTGAATTTTGGTCAGCCGACGTCGCAACCGAAATTTAACCAAATATCAACGACTTATGACGTGTGCCTGCTGGGTTAGTTGACATGTAGTTGCAAATTGATGAGAATTAGTTGACATGTAGTTACAAAGTTACTTATAGTTAGTAGAATATCTAAAGTGGAGTATCGAAATAAAGTGTAACCGTCTAATTTTTCTCGACTACTGAAAATAGCTGGAATCTAGATTTGGCATCAAGCAACACAAAAACCAGAAGCCGATCTGGAACAAAAGAGATTTGCTCGAAGGCCGTGAGAGAAACTCGCTTTGAGTGATCATGGATTGCGAAAAAACACAGGCTCCAACATTCAAATAATTCACTTCGCTCACATGCTTGTGCTGTCAGACTCTTCTTGGAACCAGGTCCAAAACTAATACTTAAATGTCAAAATGTGAAATATCAAAATACAATTCCCTTAGAAATGAATTACAATATTCAGCTAATTTCCGTGTTTTGTTCATGCGAATGAATTTAGCATCTCCTATATAGGCCCTTGGCGGCTTCAGTCTGTGCCATGTTTTGTAAACAAATCCGAATCGAGCACTTTATATTGCGGTGTAAGTGTGCACACAACAAAATATACCATGTATACAAACATGGGCGGCACTAGAGAGGGGTTAGCAAGTGCTCCAGCACCCCCAAGAAAAACCAAAGCACCCCCATAAAAAATGAAATAAAATAAAAACATTTGACTCATTACACATGCATAAATACAACGTGATTTGCAGTCGCACATAATATCAGCATTTTATTTTAAAAATGGATTGGTTCCTTGTGCCAAGTAGGCCTGCCCCCGACTAAAGATTTTTCTAGTCAACTAGTCGCACGTTTATATTAAATTGATTAGTATAATAAACTACTAAACCATCCGTTAATATAGGCATTTAGGCATATTATTCAGCGCTCAAACGCACACATAAAGCTTGCCGCAAAGCACCGGCTAAAGTAATGATTATGAATGCATCAGGGGAAAAAGAAGACATTTTAATTATTTATTAATAAACTAGTGCTTTCCCTGACTCGCCATCTCCACAGTGGACGTGCCTTTAATAGAGAAATGCAATGCACCTATACGGACTACATAATCAGAGAAGATTTGTTTTTTTTATTTTAATGGTTTTCAAGCTGCAGATTTATTTCTTATGTCTGTGAGCTGGTTCATTGTTGTGACACGCTCCATTCACAGAGAATGCATGAGACGACAGAACCCACATCCAAAAATGAAGGGAGTATATCTTTCCGCAGGAAATAAAATAAAAATGATTGCATGCGCGCCCCCTTGTCATACAGTAGGCTAAGCGCGATAATACTCCCACACTCCTCATAAACATTTGAAATGCGCCTATATAGCGATTTTATTATTCATATAAAAAAATTATAATAATAACAACCTGGTCATATTTACTATTAATTGCCCAGCTCCCCCTGTCATTAGCACCCCCTCAGCACCTGCGTTCAACATTCTCTGTATACAAATGTCTTACTTTTACACAACATATGCAACACACTGTGTGAAGGAAGCATTATGGTATGAAGTATTTAAGTGAGGGGATAAATGTAGCTCGATATTCCATGAAATAACGAGCGGAATACGGAGCCAGTCACAGAAATTCACACTTTACTCTCCTCCCGCTTTCCACCTCCGTTTGCGCAAGAGCGAAAGAAGCGGAAAGTTAGTCGGTTTTTTCTCTAAACCTCCCTCTTCGCGTCTGTGTCTCTCTTTCTCTCTCCTGTGGGTGAGAGGAGGTGACAAGGGAAACCCGT
This sequence comes from Aspiorhynchus laticeps, assembly GCA_023376895.1. Lineage (NCBI taxonomy): Eukaryota > Metazoa > Chordata > Actinopteri > Cypriniformes > Cyprinidae > Aspiorhynchus > Aspiorhynchus laticeps. The sequence goes on from CM041797.1 coordinate 54,030,680, forward strand.
TAGTTCCTCCTCCTGCGCTTCTATATAACCTCGTGATGTCTGCTCTCGAGCAGAGCTGCACCTGCTGTGGATGTATATCGCTTTATTTACACGCCGCCGTGTCTCGAGATGTCCGCGTCCGCAGATGTAGAGAGCCAGGCGCCCGCCGCGCGCCCTCGCAGCCGGTGTCTGGACACCTTCCTCGTCGTGTCCGTGATCGCACTCTTCCTCATGTTTATGGTCGCGCTCGCTGGAGCGCTGTACTTCGCCAAACACATCGAGGACGAGATAAACGCGAGGACGACGCGACATGTAGACGGAGTTACGGACTCGCTGGTTGCGAAGATGAGCGACACTGGAAACGCTTATAAGGTGAGTTTACATAGATTTAAAACAAATCTTTAAGACTTGGGTAAAGTTGGTTTTATAGTGGCATAATCACACATTTCCGCGTTCAATAACTTTCTAATTATATGTGCAATAAAGTTATTTTTTTGCCAATTCTAATCAGCGACATCATTTTCAACCTACTCAATTTTTTTTTCACAATCATCAAATTGGGCAAGTATTGTTTTAATGTCATGTTTACTTGTGAATTTCCGCTGAATGTCCAATGTGGTGTGTTTAACAAAGTTATTGAATGCAGAAGTCCAAATGTGCCAATATAAAACCAACTTTACCCAAGTGTCTTAAAGTAGTTCTTATGTATACACTGCAAAGAAATGGCTTATCTTACTTATTTTTGTCTTGTTTCTAGTCAAAATATCTTAAAATTCCTAAATCAAGATACTTTTACTAGATAAGCAAGATGACTTAAGATATTTAATCTTGTTTCCAATGGGAATAAAACTACATTAAGTGCATTTAGCTTAAAACAAGAGTATTTTACTTACCCCACTGGCAGATCATATTACTTGTTTTAAGCAAAATGCACTTAATTTAGTTTTTTTTCCCATTGGAAACAAGATTAAATATCTTAAGTCATCTTGCTTATCTAGTAAAAGTATCTTGATTTAGGATTTTTTTTCTGTTTTGACTAGAAACAAGACAACAATACTAAGTAAGATAAGCCATTTTTTGCAGTGTAGTACCATAGTAGTTTAATGTTTGTATGTGCACCATGGCATTACTATGATTGGACAGTTGTGTTATTCAAAATACATTTAAATAATTTGCACATACCATCAAATATGATTATTACAATCATTCAGTAACAAGTTACTTATAAGAGATTTGATTTTAGAGAGGTTGTTGTACTGTTAGATAAAGGTTCTGTGTTTAGAATTCTAATAATAATTCTATATTAATAATAAACTCAAAAAAAAAAATGCTGGGTTGTTTCAACACGACTTTGGGTTAAATATGGACTAACCCAACTTTTGGGTCAAAAATTTAATGTAAAAATTTGTTGGGTTAGTCCATATTTGTCCCAAAGTTGGGTTGAAACAACCCAGCATTTTTTAGAGAGCAACAGCAATACGCTTTTTCAAAATAAATAATAAATTACATAAAGGACACAGATTGATCCATAGGAGTTCAACAAAAAAATGCATCCGAGTTGTGGTGTCTTAAACCAATAAGCCAAAACGCCGATCTGAAGAACCTACAATGAAACATAAATAATATTTTTATGAACCATGTAGCATCTCAATAACTCGGCAGAGCCAAAAAGCATTCCTGAGAAATGAATCAGACTAGTGCACTTGTTTTACACGAGTCGTCAAACCTGTATCTGATGTTTTGTTTCCTCTGTCTTCCTTTTTCTAGATGCAGAATTTTGCTTACCTGAGAGCCTCTAAAAGTAAGTCTCATGCCATTATATTTCACATTTTGAACTTTAATAAGTCTAAAACATAGTGAACTTGTATTGAACCCTAAATATTATTTTGCACATCGACTTCCTATGTTAAAGTCTTGGGACTAAGCGTGTCTCTTTGTCTCCGCCCTGCAGGTGAACTCAAAACAGGTGTGATGGCGTGGGAACCTTTCGCGTACGGAAAGGGTCAAACCATTGGCTCTCTCTACAGCTATGAGAAAAACCAGAATGTGCTGAACATCAACGAAAGCGGAAGCTACTTTCTCTACGTCCAGCTCAATTTTTCCTGCGCTGGACGATGTCCAGCTGGCCAATTCACTGTCAGCTTTTATAATAAACACAATAGCGAGGAGCTCACCTGCACCGTCTCGCTGCCTGAGTGGAGCAAAGAAACGCCTCACAGTCGGACGTGTTGGCGCGTCGTGACCTTTCCGGAAAATAAAAACCGACTCATGGCCAAATCACAGATTGAAGGCACACTAGACAACTGGAAACTGGAGATGAATGACTCTGGCTTTGGGATGTTTCTGGTGGATGGATTAGGAGCGCTACGTCACACGTGATCAGCAGGAGCCCGACCGAACTGATTCGGGGCTGCACTTTTGATTTACTCAGGACTTGTTTTTAATGCTCTGATGAGCAGGACTCCACTAATGTCCACAGACTCTCTTGGCTAATTTGGCAATGCCTTCAGCTACCAAAAAGAGTGGCTCTTTCACGTTTTGGCCACAATATACAAATGCATTCTGCCAAATTTGGCAGATTTTCCTCTACAACAAAAGCTCAGAAAATGCAACGGCGTCTGGAGACTTTGTCTGGGCCTGAACCAATAAGCAATGCTTCTTAAGCACTATTTATAATTTAAGTATATTTATATGTGTTAAATATTTGCAATATTTATATTCGTATTTTGTGTATACTGTACATAGTGCGTTTAAACATTTGTAGACATCACTACGTGTGCGAGACATCAGACCAAACCCTTTCGTTCACTGATTGCATGTACTGTATTTATTCTACTGATGTTTAGGTGCATCACAGAAATAACGAGTGAACTTTGACCAGCACATCAACACTAGTGCCTCGGTTAGGTCTGTATGTTTCGCTGTACGTTCAAGAACTCAAAAAGCTGCATGTGTGAATGTGTGTGAACATCTCTTCACGAGCACGCACTTGTGTTGTGCGTCTGGTGTGAAGGAAAGCACCGTATGAATGCTAACAAACTCAGGAACTCTAGAGATGAATGTAACGACGATGATGATAGTGTGTGAAATGCTTTATTTTGTAAACTGAGAGTATTTAATAAAAATGCAAAATGCTCAATTTACATAACTGTGGGCTGTTTGTTGAGGTGAGATGCTGCTGACACTCTTCGGTGTTAGTTTATGCTTATGTTGCAGCTCAGATGTTGCTCTTTTAGGCCCGGTTTCACAGACAGGGTTTAGACTAAGCCAGGATTAGGCCATAGTTCAATTAGGACATTTCAGTAATTTTAATAAACATTCTAAGAAAAAAACATTAATGTTGTGCATCTTGAGACAAAACAAAGGCACTGATATGTTTTAAGATCAGTCAGTGCAAGTTTATTTCACTTGAAACAGCTCAGACTTACATTTTAGTCTGGGACTAGACTTAAGCCTTTTCTGTGAAACCAGGGGTTAGAGTTATAATGGAGTTTTATTCAAGCATCTCAGATGTTTCTCCTAAAACATTAATGATACAGAAATGAGTCAGAAGTTGTCATCCGGTAATGGTTACTAAATTAAATAATTAATTTATGCTAGTTAAGGCATGCTAGTGCCATGCTCTACCATTTGGCTTTCCTGTAGCTCAAATGGTAGAGCATGGCACTAGCAATGCCAAGATCATGGGTTCGATTCCCAGGGAAAGCAAGAGCTGATAAAATGTAAAACTGTAACTTGAATGAAATGTAAGTCGCTTTGGATAAAAGCGTCTGCTAAATGCATAAATGTAAATGTAAATGTAAATATATGTGACCCTGGAGCACAAAAGCAGTCATAAGTAACATAGGTATATTTGTAGCAATAGCCAACAATACATTGTATGGGTCAAAATTAAACATTTTTCTTTTATGACCAAAATCATTAGGATATTAAGTAAAGATCATGTTCCATTAACATATTTTGTAAATTTCCTACCGTAAATATATCAAAACTTAATTTTTGATTAGTAATATGCATTGCTAAGAACTTCATTTCACGAGTTCACCATAAAAATAGATTAGGGGTGGAGGAGGGATGCCAGAAAACTGTCATTGCACAGAGGTAGGCAAGCTGGATATATATATACACGTATTGTGCTTGTTAGGGTGGTTAGCTAAACCTTGTTAATAAAACATAATTTGGACAAATTTAAAGGCGATTTTCTCAATGTTTTGATTTGTTTGCACCCTCAGATTCCAGATATTCACATAGTTGTATCTCAGCCAAATATGGTCCTATCCTAACAAACCATATATCAGTGGAAAGCTTATTTATTCAAAATAAAAAAATACCATTATGACTGGTTTTGTGGTCCAGGGTCACATATAGAGCTTTAAAAAGTATGTGGAGAGCCATTTAGGTAATTTGATGAGAAATTAATTTGAAGACTTTTGGGATTTGAGCTCATTTCATTTGAACAGACGTGAGATGACAACAATCTCCATTTGATTGCATTGATATCTGGGAGAAACAGCTGAGATGGTAATGAGATCTTTTATGTGCCACTTTCCTATGGTGAGGTCTGATCAGACCCTGTGGGAGGAAAGTTCTGCTCTATATCCAGGCCACCTCGCTCGCGTCACTTTCTGTCAGAGGTGCGAAAGCAGGTTTCAGTCCTTACCGCATGCTGACACATCTGCACAAACTCAACAAACAAACAAACAGCCCGAGCTTGCTCGAGACCAAATATATGTTGTCAGAAGATACTATAGGAGGACAAAAAAAACCTGAGGAGTTTCAGAGACGACACAATGCATGCGTGTTGAGTTCTTCCAAATAAAACTTGCAGACGCTCCATTAACATCTCACCCACAATCATTGCTTTGTTTCTCTCCACCGGATGTAAAAAATTTGGGCATGCTGTGCAGAGCATCCGGAAACGACATGAGTCAGTGTGAGATTCGCTTCATTACATCTGACTGGAAGCGAGCGAGTGCTAGACTTCATGACACTGAATGTGCAGGAGAGACTCTACCAAAAACACAGACTTTTAAACTCCACATGAGTCAAAACTGACTTTCCCAATACACGTTCTTGGTCTTGCTGTCAGTGATTCATCAGTGCACATTATTCCAATGAGCAAAAAAAGTCTCTGATAATGCTATAATTTCTGTCTGACGTCACTTATCTCTTTTGTTTTTCCTGTTTCACCTGAAAAATGAGTTGTGAATGTAGAGTGAGCTGTAAATGCCGTTTCACATCAGTCTTATCTGCGCGAAGGGAGTGAGTGGAAATCAATGCAGCGCTGCTAGAAGTGAGTCGAAATGAACTGTAATTTTTCTTCATATGCTGACTGTTTGTAGTTAGTTTTTCCTTTCTTTACTAGTTACCAGTGTTGGGCACGTTACTTTAAAAAAGTAATTAGTTATAGTTACTTCTCACAAATAGTAACTGAGTTACATCATTATAAAAGTAACTAATTACCAGGGAAAGTAACTATTGTTACTTAAAAAAAAGTCAAATAACTTGGATGCCCCCAATATTAAATATGTCAAATGAATGAAATGGATACTAAATAGAATAAATTATTATTATAAAACATTGTACATTAATCTACACTATTTATCTACTGACACTTAGCATCAGTCAATCAAGTATTATTATAATATGATATTGTGATAATTTAGCATTATATGATGATATAACTTTAATAATTATAATAACCATGTATGAATGCATATTTGTCATGTTGACTGAACTTAGGACTGGTGCTTAAGATATTGTTTGTCATATTGTGTTTCTATAAAAAAAAGGGGAAAAATGATAAGATAACAAAACTACTACGAATTATACCACTAATAACAATATAAAACACACTAAGGATTAATGAGCTGCTGGATTCATGAATATTAATCACGTTGTCTGCGTTCGCTCGAATTGATTTGCTGAAATCAAAACAGGGATGATAATAGGTGAGCGCCAGCCAATGAGATTGCCGTTTGCGCAGTAGCTCCGCCCACTACCAGAGAAACCAGCAGTTCTTAAAAGCTGAAGAATTCCAAAGGAACTCCGTTATTTTGAATACAACAAAGAATATTGTTTACATGTAACGCGTCAATTCTGCATGTTATGAAAGACTCTCTCGCTCTCTCTTTGCATGTGTGAGACAAAGCGACGGCGAGTCGTGCGCTTCACACTAGAGTTTACGGTACGTCAAATACAGCTACACTGTGCATCCATTCAGATGAACTGAAAAATAAAAGGATAATAATATTATAATAAATTATAGTAACGCCACATTTTGTTGTCAGTAACGGTAACGGTGTTGTAACGGGGGAAACAGTAATTAGTTTGATTACTCGTTACTGAAAACAATAACGCCGTTAGTAACGCTGTTTATTTATAACGCCGTTATTCCCATCACTGCTAGTTACACTGCCTCCAAAAGTTTGGAAACGCTCTAGAAAAGTGGGGTTTTGGACAATATTGGCATGAATCCTTTTTAATTTGTGATAATTTTGCACTGATAAGGGACAATACAAACTTCGAAAACATATTTTATAACATAAACAGTTTTTAAACAATTTTCGATTCATCAAAATATCCACCATTAGCAGCTTACAGCTCTGCATAATCTGGGCATCCGAGCTGTCAGTTTATTCAAACATTGACTTTGAATTGGCAATCAATTGTTGAAGCTACAGTATTAAGGTGTGCTGACCCAAAAATCTGTTAAAAACTTGGGCCAAGTTTAAACCAGTAACCAGGCATCACAGTTGGCAAAGGGGAATGCCTGACTTTGACATGTATATATTGCCATTATTATGTTTTATTGCTGGTTTTCAATGATAATGTCAAGTTACTTTAATGTATTTGCACCAAAAAATGATAAGGATTTATGCTGATATCATGCAAAACCCCACTTTGCCAGGGGTTTTTCCAAACTTTTGGAGGGCAGTGTAGTTAAGGTTGTGTTGTGATTGGTTGAGAAATGTTGGCATCCCTTTCAAGAGAAGTCATTTTACATGCCGGCCTTTTTTTTAACGCCTCCAGGCAGCTGTTTCTGGAAACCCTGAAAAACTGCCAAGTTCACATGACTCAAACAAGAACAAAATCTGACATGGACCATCTCATAAACATTGTTTCATAGTGTTAAAATGCTTATATTTCAGGCTGGACCACCCATGTGCAGTCTTTCTCCCATTAGGCTACTATAAGTGAACCGTATTGGTACTATATGTCTAACCTCTTTGCTGTAAGTTCCCCAGCAGTCAACTTAGTAACGCATCCAGACAGCTGTATTTCAGTCATGCAAGTACAGGTACTACAACAAACGCCATTATCTGAGCTTGTTTTATAACACAAATATCAAATGAGCAATTAAATCTGCCAGCTATCTGATCTGGCCCATCTCCAGATCCTTACAGTTTCCCTGGAAATTGTTACAAGGCTGGAGAAGGTCTGCATGACTAAAGATGTTGAGAAAGAGCCCGACCGCATATCTAACCGCGTCCTGCAGTCTTCCTGTTAGAAGAGCCACACTTCTCAGCAGGCGTACACTTTTAAGGAGGATTTCATGCTTTTTAGGCACAATTACTGTGACTCAGCAGACATGCTTACATGCACACTAAACATCATAATTGAAGAGATGTCTCACTGGACATGTAGGTGTAGCCAGTAGCTGTTTGATGCCAATTGCAGACAGGGGCCCGCTACGGATTCTGGGCCCCCTGGACAGCATATTCACATGGGTCCTAAGTGGGGTGGGTGATGTGGGGGTTGGTTGTTGGTGTCCCTCCGTACAGATCACGTTCCCCCTAGAATCCCCCTCGGTAGAAATCGTGATCACGTTCCCGGTAGAGCCCTGCACGGGCCTCAAATTTAGGCCCCGGCCCGTGTCCGACAGCTTAACAGAATTACCGTCCCAAGCCCATCTTTTTTCCCTCTTCTCCCAAATCAGATTATACTGTTTCAGCTATTAAAATAGTTCAGTTTTGTATGTAATGGCAAAGTGATATTTCGTTTCGTTTTTTTTTTTTATTAAGTTAATTTAGAAAAACGTTTGGAGCATTTTTTTTTTGTTCGTTAAATACGTTTTACCGACCTAAAATAAAATCTATATATATACTAAAACAGTTCAAGCATATAACGATGTTTAAACGTTAAACCTAGATAAATGTCCGCTGCATCCTAGTTTGTGTGGAGAGTGGAAGCTAAAGCGCAGGACATGGAGGCACCAGCGCAATCAATTGCATTTTTTTCAATGGAAACAACTTATGCCATAATTTTTGCTCATAAAGGTAAGAGTAATACATCATTCGGAACTGTAAAGGGTCTACTTTTATTTGTGTGCACTATCTATCTATCAACAAAACTTTTTATAAAATAAAGAAAACGATGCACCGTCTCGTCTTGAACAGGAGCGCTTCACAAAAATGAACCGAAAGTCAGCGAATACATGCCTCACAGACATGATACATATATCTATAGAAAGCTTTAAATTACTAAACGAAATAAATCAAATCGAAAACACTCTTTCATTATAATCCGTGAAGATGCACTTCTCTCTAAAGGCGCGTCTAATGAGGGGATGGTGAGTCAGGATCATTATCTTCATCTTTGCGACACTGACACAGAAAACAGTTTAATAGTAAATAATTCAAATATCTCCTTACTATCCCACATTCCTAGTAATTACTTTTGCTGGGGCTTTACGGCAAGCTTTATTGCGTGCATTTGAACGCAGAACTCTGCTACTGCTGGACACTAAACACAGTCGAGCCGCTCTTGACAGTCTGTAGCACGGTCTCGTGTTGTTTCCACCAGCGCGGGAATTTTTTTCATCACTAATTGATGGATGTCTAAAATATAAAAATAAGGAGAAGTCTAAAACAGGCCCGAGGCCCGACCCGTGTCTGAACTATGACGTGAAAATTGGCCCAATCGAAGCCCGATGTTGTGCCCAATTCTGACCCCTGCCAGATTATTACCCCCCTAGTATTGGTAGGTTTAGGGTTAGGTGAGGGGTTAGGATTAGGGGTGGGGTTAGGATTAGGCAATCATATAGCGATTTCAACTAGAGGGGTAATGATTTGTCAGGGGCTCGAAAATGGGCACAGCACTGGCCCTAGAGGCATAAATAAGTCAGGGCTCGTCGAGGCCGGGCTGAAATGCAGGGCTCTAGCGTTCCCCTCGGTAGAAATCACGTTTCCCCCTCGGGGAACCCTTAGAATCGTCCTAAATCCCCCCCTCCCAACAACCAACCCCCGCTATCTATCTAACCCTGATTGCAAAGACCAAGAGAAGATGATCAAGCTACAAACGTGACGGTTTTGAAAGGCCAGAGATTGTGCTTCCAAACAAATCTACTCCAGTAGACGTCCTCGTCCTGCTAAGACCTGCTTCAGAAATTAAAAACAGCTGAAAAATGTTGATGCGTATCTGAGCAGATCTGCAGCCGAGTCTCTGCTGAAGGCAGCTCGGCGGTTCTCTTCTGCCACCTGTTGATGGACGTGGAGAAGTGAAACATTGGCTTGGTATTTGCAGCTTTCAGCTCAGCGGACGCCTCTCATGCAGCCCACGAAAACACTGTTGCATCTTTGACTCTCTTCTCAACAGATATATAGGTAACACTTTAGAATAGGGAACACTTATTCACTATTAACTACGACTTTTCCCTCAATAAATTCCTAATTTGCTGCTTATTAATAGTTAGTGAGGTAGTTGTTAAGTTTAGGTATTGGGTAGGATTAGGAATGTAGAATAAGGTCATGCAGAATAAGGCATTAATATGTGCTTAATTACTACTAATAAATGGCTAATATTCTAGTAATATGCATGCTAATAAGCAACTAGTTAAGAGACCCTAAAATATAAAAATAAAGGTTTCTAAAGGGGGTTTTCACAGCGATGCCATAGAAGATATTTTAGTCAACAGTTCTTAAAATAACTTGGTGTGAAGAACATTTTAATAATCTAAAGGACATTTTTCCACTGTAAATAAGCTTTTGTGGAATGAAAAAGTTCCATGGAGGGTAAAGTTTCTTTGTAGGACTATTGGTGCCAATAAATTATTTTTAAGTGTGCTCCAGACCTTAAACCACTAGACCATCCCTGTCTGTTTGACAGATGTGTTCACTGACAAATCTTTAATATTTTCTCACTCCAGACTCTCCAGCGCCTGTTCAAAGCAGACATTTAGTGTGATTTAAGTGAGAAGGACACGGTGCTGGATCAGCAGATGTCTAGACTGGATCAGCCCGTCATCCCTCTGCTGTTAGAGTTAAAGGTTTTGGCAGGGCTGTGTTTGTCTGTCGCTCAGTTTGGTCTCTCTGATCACGGTCTTTAGAGGAAAAGAAACTGATGCTTGGAAAGAAACCAGCAGCTCGTTTTTCTTTCTTTCTCATGCCACTCGTTGCTCTCTCTCTCTTTCACTCTTTCTCTCTGAGTAACAGAAACGGTTGGTTGCATATAAAGACAGAAAGTTTTCTGGAAACTTCCACCAAGATGCCAGAAAAGTGCTGAATCAGAAGCGCAGACTCTCACCGCCCCCGTCTCTCACTCTCGATCTCTCGCTCATAATCTCACTGCTTCTCACAGCATCAAACAACATCTACAACACCATCACAGCCATAACACACAGATCAAGCCCTGTCTATCAAACTATATCTGTGAATATCTATCTATCTATCTATCTATCTATCTATCTGTCTGTCTGTCTGTCTGTCTGAATATCTATCTATCTGTCTGTATGTCTGTCTGTCTGAATATCTATCTATCTATCTATCTATCTATCTATCTATCTATCTATCTATCTATCTATCTATCTATCTATCTATCTATCTATCTATCTATCTATCTGTCTGTCTGTCTGTCTGAATATCTATCTATCTGTCTGTATGTCTGTCTGTCTGAATATCTATCTATCTATCTATCTATCTATCTATCTATCTACCTGTCTGTCTGAATATCTATCTATCTGTCTGTCTGTCTGTCTGTCTGAATATCTAACTATCTGTCTGTCTGAATATCTATCTATCTATCTATCTATCTATCTATCTATCTATCTATCTATCTATCTATCTATCTATCTATCTATCTATCTATCTATCTATCTGTCTGTCTGTCTGAATATCTATCTATCTATCTATCTATCTATCTATCTATCTATCTATCTATCTATCTATCTATCTATCTATCTATCTATCTATCTATCTATCTGTCTGTCTGTCTGTCTGTCTGAATATCTATCTATCTGTCTGTATGTCTGTCTGTCTGAATATCTATCTATCTATCTATCTATCTATCTATCTATCTATCTATCTATCTGTCTGTCTGTCTGTCTGAATATCTATCTATCTGTCTGTATGTCTGTCTGTCTGAATATCTATCTATCTATCTATCTATCTATCTATCTATCTATCTATCTATCTATCTATCTATCTATCTATCTATCTATCTATCTATCTATCTATCTATCTATCTATCTACCTGTCTGTCTGAATATCTATCTATCTGTCTGTCTGTCTGTCTGAATATCTATCTATCTGTCTGTCTGAATATCTATCTATCTATTTATCTATTTATCTATCTGTCTGTCTGTCTGAATATCTATCTATCTATCTATCTATCTATCTATCTATCTATCTATCTATCTATCTATCTATCTATCTATCTATCTATCTGTCTGTCTGTCTGTCTGTCTGTCTATCTATGTATCTATCTATCTATCTATCTATCTGTCTGTCTATCTGTCTGGATATCTATCTGTCTGTCTGTCTGTCTGTCTGTCTGTCTGTCTATCTATCTATCTATCTATCTGTCAATCTATCTATCTATCTATCTATCTGTCTGTCTGAATATCTATCTATCTATCTATCTATCTATCTATCTATCTATCTATCTATCTATCTATCTGTCAATCTATCTATCTATCTATCTGTCTGTCTGAATATCTATCTATCTGTCTGTCTGAATATCTATCTATCAATTTATCTATTTATCTATCTGTCTGTCTGAATATCTATCTATCTATCTATCTATCTATCTATCTATCTGTCTGTCTGAATATCTATCTATCTGTCTGTCTGAATATCTATCTATCTATCTATCTATCTATCTATCTATCTATCTATCTATCTATCTATCTATCTATCTATCTATCTATCTGTCTGTCTGTCTGTCTGTCTATCTATGTATCTATCTATCTATCTATCTATCTATCTATCTATCTATCTATCTATCTGTCTATCTGTCTGGATATCTATCTGTCTGTCTGTCTGTCTGTCTATCTATCTATATCTATCTATCTATCTGTCTGTCTGAATATCTATCTATCTATCTATCTATCTATCTATCTATCTATCTATCTATCTATCTATCTATCTGTCTGTCTGTCTGTCTGAATATCTATCTACTATATCTATTTATCTATCTGTCTGACTGTCTGACTATCTATCTATCTATTTATCTATCTGTCTGTCTGTCTGAATATCTATCTATCTATTTATCTATCTGTCTGTCTGTCTGTCTATCTATCTATCTATCTATCTATCTATCTATCTATCTGTCTATCTGTCTGGATATCTATCTATCTATCTATCTATCTATCTATCTGTCTGTCTGTCTGTCTGTCTGAATATCTATCTATCTATTTATCTGTCTGTCTATCTATCTGAATATCTATCTATCTATTTATCTATCTGTCTGTCTGTCTGAATATCTATCTATCTATCTATCTATCTGTCTGTCTGTCTGTCTGTCTGTCTGAATATCTATCTATCTATTTATCTATCTATCTGTCTGTCTGAGTATCTATCTATCTATCTATCTATCTATCTATCTATCTATCTATCTATCTATCTATCTATCTATCTATCTATCTATCTATCATTTATCATATATCTATCTATCTGTCTGTCTGAATATCTATCTACTATATCTATTTATCTATCTGTCTGACTGTCTGATCTATCTATCTATCTATCTTATCTATCTGTCTGTCTGTCTGAATATCTATCTATCTATTTATCTATCTAGTCTGTCTGTCTGTCTATCTATCTATCTATCTATCTATCTATCTGTCTGGATATCTATCTATCTATCTATCCTATTCTATCTATATCTATCTATCTGTCTGTCTGTCTGTCTGTCTGTCTGAATATCTATCTATCTATTTATCTGTCTGTCTATCTATCTGAATATCTATCTATCTATTTATCTATCTGTCTGTCTGTCTGAATATCTATCTATCTATCTATCTATCTATCTATCTATCTATCTATCGTTCTGTCTGTCTGTCTGTCTGAATATCTATCTATCTATCTATTTATCTATCTATCTGTCTGTCTGAATATCTATCTATCTATCTATCTATCTATCTATCTATCTATCTATCTATCTATCTATCTATCTATCTATCTTCTTATCTATCTATCTATCTATCTCTTCTATTCTATCTATATATTATCTATCTATCTATCTGTCTGTCTGAATATCTATCTATCTATCTATCTGTCTGTCTGTCTGTCTGTCTGTCTGAATATCTATCTATCTATCTATCTGTCTGTCTGTCTGTCTGTCTGTCTGAATATCTATCCATGCGATTATCTATCTATCTATCTATCTATCTATCTATCTATCTATCTATCTATCTATCTATCTATCTATCTATCTACCTGTTTGTGATTAAATGAAGTGCATGGCTGTTGGGGGAAGTGACATCAGACTCAGAGTTCTTCTTCCTGTCGTGTTCAGGTGCAGTGTGAGTGGCTGTGAAAGGAAACCACCAGGTGTGTCAAATGCCATGTCACCACGACCGCACAGTATGATAATGAGTGTACCAGAGCATTTAGTGTAGGCGTCTAGAGCTTACACTCATTCTAAAGCCACATTCAATGCATAAGCCCTCATAGAGTTAACTCAAGGGGGTTTCTATGGGCAGTTACCTTTGAGATTTCTGCACATGATAAAACGCATGAGAGAGCAATTATCACCAGGTAGATCTACAGCTTCCAAAGCTTGATCTACATGATCTATCTGAAGAACATCCTGAGAGATCAAGCTCACACATATTAAGATGCCATGTTGTAATCGTTTTAATGTTAGCTTCGTATTGATATTTTGGTGAACCTGAGATGGAAATCCCTACGGTAGTGAAACACTGCTCATGTTTGTCCAGCCATTGCACCTTAAAGCTGATGTGTGCACTTTATACACACTTTCTCACTTCTCTTTTTGCTACACTCTTGTGACTGCGCTGTGACGTCAAAAGCAGCAAACGAGAAACACAACTCATATTTAATTGTTTATTTTAAAGGAATCTGCGACTGGGAAACATCTATAATGAAGTAACTGTTTTATGGGACATCACAAATGGCATCTGCACTGTAAAAAATATTTTTCAAAGTAGTAAATAAAAACTTAATAGAGATCATGATCCCCCTTATATATACCATTTCATTGTATTTCACTATCGTTATTATCTGCATTCTTATTACAGAGTGTATATTTACACTAAGTACAAATAGCCCGCCTTGTTGGCAGAAGCCATTTATACTAACTCCGCCCACCAACGTGTGATTGGGTTGGTCAACATTACAAAAGACTATCAATTGTCGTCAGCTACAGTGGTGCAGAAGGTAAAACGCATGTCATACTCATTTTGACGCAATCGAGTTTGAATCCGCTTTTTGGCGATCTTTTTTTCTCCCTTTTCAAATCACATCAGAAATGCATTTATTTTCAATAAAAATTAAGGAAATAATCCAAAATGTTAAAATAAAGTATCAGGTAGGGGTAGGGTAGATGTAGGGAGGCTTTATTGTCCCAATATAAGGTGGTATCCATTTAATAACTTGAATTAAAATTAAAATTTACACTCAATTAGTTATTATTGCGTACTGTTTTATAATGTACTACAATACTGAGGTGCAGATAATTGCCGCTATTTGCAATAAGTAGTATAAATAGCAGAAAATCCTGCTATTTTAACAGTGTAAATAGCCGCTGCCTTATTATTATTGCTTGCGATAGTGTATTATGTCTTCAATATTGTCTTTTATATTGTGAAGCATTTTGGTCAACTTTTTTTTTTTTTTTTTTAGCTGTGCTATATAAAAAAAAATAAAAAAATTGATTGATTCATTGATTGAGTACATTGTACAAAAAAAAACACTTTCTACTTCAATTTTTGTGTTTAATTCAATGTGTTACTTACCATTTCTTTGTCATTATTTGTGAAATACACTAGCCATAATAAGTCCAAATTGTTTCAAAGGCATTTTTTTTCTCAGTGTGAAAAATGTAACAACTCACGCAGAATACATGCATTTCTGACAGATTTTTATAATCGAATGATCATTTTGCATGTGATGGCTCACACGATGAAAGAAAAGTTTTGAACAGTTGACCATTTCAATGCAAATCAGCTCAGTTTTGATCCATGTGCATGTAGTTTTTGTGCAAGTTGCAGACTTACTTTTTTTGCATGGGTGCAAAATAATCATTTTTGTGAACAAGAAACTAACTTATTATTTTATGTAGGAATATTAGCCAAAG
Source organism: Aspiorhynchus laticeps (assembly GCA_023376895.1). Lineage (NCBI taxonomy): Eukaryota > Metazoa > Chordata > Actinopteri > Cypriniformes > Cyprinidae > Aspiorhynchus > Aspiorhynchus laticeps. The sequence continues at coordinate 54,046,196 of CM041797.1, forward strand.
CAATTGAGAAACACTGTTTTTGAATCCACATGGTGTAGTACCAGCATCTGCCAGCATGGGGCGAATGGACCCTCACTAACCAGCCAAACAAGACCCCCGAATCTGACCTGTGGGTCACAGTGTGTTTGAGTGATAGCAGTTTGATCCACGAAGGCAAGCAGAAAACATCAGCAGGATTTTTGACTGTCTCTATTAAGACGGAAAGACAAATCGAAAAGAAACTTCACAGCCATTCGTTTGTTTGTGGGTGCCTGCAGTTTTGTTTGGAAACTTCCGTTGTGAATGCAGAAATGCGCTGAGTCAGGAAAATGCAACCGCTACCCCCCTCCAAAAAACCCGTTTGTTCCTGTGCTCTGTCCCCTTTCTGTCTTCTTCCACCTCACACCGCCACATCCTGCCGTCCCCACACATCTCCCTGCTTATCTGTGCCTTCCCTCCACCTCTCTCTTTATCTGTCGTGCTTTGATGTGCAGCGCTGCATTGAGCACACCGAGGTTGAAATCGAGAGCTAGAAAATAAGGAAGATAAGCAGCATTGTGCAAGACTACTGTGAAGACTCTGACATTGCAATATTTTATTATTATGATACACATTTAAAGCACATTCCAGTCAATATCAAAATACAGTATGCACTTTTATAAATAACAACATATAATGTCACACCCCCACTTCACGCCAGAACGTGAACGCACAGCTGAACGTTTGATCGATTCAAGTGCGCGGCCTCGTTGAACGCACTTAAAGGAATAGTTCACCCAAAAATGAAGTGTCCTCAGGCCATCAGATCTGGAGAAATTTAGCATTACAGTGAATGGGTGCCGTCAAAATGAGAGTCTGATAAAAACATCACAATAATCCACAGCACTCCAGTCCATCAGTTAACATCTGGAGAAGACAAAAGATGAAACACATCGAAAAATATGAGTCCATAATAACGTTTCCGCCAAAAGTGGTCTGGCCTGAATCAGGAGAGAAATCTGCACAGATTAAAACAGCTCTAAACAAACATGTGGCTGGATTTTGATGTGAGAGACAACAGCAGATGCACTTTTTCACTGGAGTAAGCGTTATTATGGATTATTAAACACATCTTAATGCTGGATTTGTTTCATCTTTTGTCTTCTCCAGATGTTAACTGACGGACTGGAGTGGTGTGGATTATTGTGATGTTTTTATCAGCTGTTTGGACTCTCATTCTGACGGCACCCATTCACTGCAGAGCATCCATTGCTATTTTTTTATTTTTTTTAGGCATGTAATCTCTAACCATGAACGAACAAACTCATCAGCATCTCGGATGGCCTGCAAATTTTCATTTTTGGGTGAAGTACTCCTTTCATGTGTTCTTGACTTACTGTGGTGGTAAAATACCTCAGTACTGAAAGATGCTTTGAAACTTGCTCCATCATGACAATAGTTGGGAAAAAAAAAAAAAAAAAAAAAAAAAAAAAACCTGACCATAGAAGGCGACTATGGTTTATAATCATATATATATATATATATATATTCAGCTTATAATAGATAAAGGATAGATAACATAAGCATCTGAAACATGTTTTCTTCAATAATAATAAAAAAAAACATGATTATAAGAGAAATGGCATCTGAGCTGAGGGTCAGATTTCAGCAATACATGCTAAATAGATTTTATTCACCTGCAGAAGTAAAAAAATAGCACAATTCTATATTGCATAAAATATGTCAGATAATATTTAAAAACTGGAATGAGAACCTGAGAGTGCGTGTGTGTGTGATTTTCTGGCAGCAGTATGTCAGTACTTAGACCATGAAGGCACCAAAGAAGTTCTCGTACACTTCACTGTGCACCTGCGAGCTGTTATTGACCTTCACGAACACGCTGTCTCCTTTAAACAGCTGGAAGACGCCCCCCAGGTAGCTGCTGCCCCTCCACTGGGAGTTATCGGGGATGCAGATAAACCTACAGTAAAGACAGTCATGAGCTTCAGCGCTTGCAGCCGTGACCGGAAGCGATCTGTGGTGTGGTGTGGAGTACCTGGAGCTCTGCATCAGCTCGATGGCCTTGGAGTTGTACCTCTCTGTGCACTGCATGACCTGATGCTTGAAGTAGTTGCAGTTCTCCAGGTGAGCGATCTTGGAGAAGATGTAATAGTGTCCGTCCTGCTGGACGTACAGGCTGTTGTTCTTGTATTCCAGACCCTTCATGAACCCGGGGAAGCTGTTGGACCTCCAGTGCAGGACGCCGTTCCCGTCGGACGCGGGCGAAGCTACTACACAAACACACCCAGACGTCATGCAGGAACCAGCTGCGGTGCTTTTAGCAATATAATGGCTGATGCATATGAAGAAAAATGTTTCATAAATACACTAAAAGTAAAAGAAGTAGAAGGTTTTCATACTTTGCAGAAATGCTGCCGGTTTGCTCTCAGCTTTGGGAGGCTTTGCAGGCAAAGCTTCATTGATGTCTGTTGAGAAAACAAGCCGAATGAACGCTGAACACATCGTGACGAGCAACGCTTCAATGCTCTGACTGTGTGTGTGTTTACCAACCATTTGAACTTCTGGGAAGCGAGTTCTTCTCTCCCTGCGGGTACATATTTACAGCAGCGTTAATGGGATCGTTAAACACGTGTTTATGCATGCACTTGAGTAAAAAAATATACTCACTTTTCTATGGTCCACTTTCGGGATATCTGACGTTGTCTAGGAAAAAAAATTTAGAAAATATTTGATGTTTTTCACAACTTTTTCCTATCACGCTTTTGGCATTTCAGATGTGAATATACTCGGTAAATGAAGGACTGTTCACAGCTATTTGAACGAATGGCTGTTAATACGTCTGCCCGGATGGAAACCAATATTTGTGTCAGAAATGCATCTGATTTTTAGGTGTTTTAATCTCTTTTGCTTCACACTGCTAAATAAAACCAGCCAACCAATAGGATTTGCACATTTAGTCACATGCTCAGACAGTGTTGCCAACTTAGCAATTTTGTTGCTAAATTTAGCAACTTTTCACACTACTTTAGCAACTTTTCACACTACTCTAGCAACCTTTTCCTTCAAAAGCACGTAGCAACAAATTTAGCTATTTTTTATATTCATTTGGCAACTTTTAGCAACTTTTGATAAGTGACTCAAACGATAAAAAGGCACACCATTTAAACTATACAAAAAGAGAAAACCAAAGATGCCAAACAGTACACACAACACGTGAATTAACTTTGCTGCTATTTGCAATTGTTTAATTTAATAATAATTAAATATTCTAGTAATTTGTTTATTTATGATACACTTTGTTAGTAGCTTGTACCTGCGATTGTTGATCAGTTAGTACATCTACAATAATATCTACAAAAATGGAAAAGGTACTAGTAATTTTCCAGGATATTATCTGTTATCCGTTGTAACCTGAAAACACAAATTGCAATGCGTAATTAAAAATGCAGGTAAAAAAACTTTTGGAAAAATCAATACAGAAAATTCCTTCATATTAACAGTAGATTGTGCCCTATTTTACAGACTTTTCTTAGAGTGTAGCACACTAACTAACTACTAATACACTTATAAATGTTCAGAATGTGTAGTTTTAGTTATTTACTAGCTAACAAAAAAAATAAAAATCAAAAATGTGTATGTTTTCAATAATTCAATATTTAATAAAAATGGTTATTTACATTTTATGCATTTTATGCATTTAGATTTGATGTAGTGTAGATGTTTGCACAATTTTATTAATTGTGTCATCGAGCAGTGAACATCATTTAGCAACTTTTAGCAACAAATCAACCTTATTTAGCAACTTCCCTGAAAATTAGTTGGCAACATTGTGCTCAGAGCCGTCGCTGTTACAGTGAGAAGCAGAGGAACAATCAGCTCTCAGTGTTACTGTATTATGGTGCTGTTTTATAAATACCGTAACGAATTAGGAAATCTGAACAGCTGTTTGAAAACATGCAAATGTTGTTTAAGTCCAAAGTATACTTCGGTTAGATACCCTGATGCAAATTTCGTATATGCACCACTAAATTTGTGTAACGACGTGGACTTCGCACACTCAGGTTGCATTGAATTTGCTCTGCACTAATCAGTTGTTCCACAAGGTGGCAGCACTGGCTCGTTGTTTCACAGGAGAAAACGAAACAAAAGAGATGGAAAAACAACAACAAAATAGCTGCAACAAAAACAGACACCGCATTGAGAAGCGCTTGTGTGAGAGAGTTATGAGAGAGCCGTGGCTTTAGTTTAAAAGAGTACAAAGATGTTTTTCACTCATAACTTCTGGAGAAATTCACAGCAGACGCTGGACAAAGATGAAGCTTTCTTGACCGCCAGAGTTCGCTCGCGCTATCAAATGGAGTACATTTTGAAAGGCTACGTGTTTGACTGTATGCTTATGCTCGCATACGTGTATGAAATATGAACGTTGACCCGAATATAAGACGACACTGATTATAAGACAACCCCCCCCCCCTTTTTCCAGATGTACGTTTTGGAAAAAGGCTTTTTGAAAACCAAATCTTGTTTTTTTTTCTCTGTAAAACAATTATTTTCATATTGCATATTTTTAAATTTTTGTTTTGAAAGTATGGTAAATACTGGTAAAATGTACCAACAATGACATTTAAAAATATACACTTTTTGATATACCATAAAAATAACAGGTAGTCCATCTGAATTATATAACAGTTAGGCTATTGATCTCATAGTAGCTTAGCAAAATATTATTATCAGTAGAAGTGAAATCTTATTGTAGTTTATCAAATCTGGGTTCTGTCTTATGTTTTAAAATCACTTACAGAGGAATTTGTTCCCATCAGACTAACATGACACTGTAAGCTTTTCTTTTTCTTGTGTTTTCACTCGCGATATTTACAACACATTTCATATTTCACGGCACACTCGTTTTATGCGTGTTTGGCGCCACCTATTGTTGGTGTATTATTGACACGTCAAAGTCTAGACCCTGAATATAAGACGACCGCGTTTGTTCAGATGCATTTCCAAGAAAAAAACATCGTCTTATATTCGGGTCAATACGGTACTTTGAGCTTTACGTAGCGCTTTATAACCAGGTTATTTGAACCTTTCTAAAAGCGCCATCTACTGTCAGAGAGTGAAATGTGTATTCATTCAGCACAGTCTGCCTTTTGTTAACGCATCGGTCTGAACAGACAACATCACATGAGAAAATCAGACCAAATTTTCATGTCAAACATTAGCACTAATTTGGGATCATTTTTGCTATCGCTAATCAGAGTAACTTTTTATTATTGTTATTAAAAAGTGTCAATATCTTTCTTATTACGTACAAAGTAACTTTTTATTATTGTTACTTAAAAAGTAACACAATCCTACTTAGTAAATAAAAAAGTAACTGTTTATTATTATTACTTATTGTATTATTGCTTAAAACAATATTGTGGTAATCTCATAGAAAGTAACAGTGTTGTCATGAAAATTAACTTTTTATTAATGTTTCTTAAAAAGTAACAATTTATTCAATTAAGGTGAATATTAATTTATTTGTGTTGTCCCCCCCCCCCTAAAATATTATATAGTTTAACAGGAGGAGTTCATAGACTTGGCAAATTCATTTTTCATAAGTTTTTAGGTACAGGCATCTGTTGTGGGCATTCTTGGCAGTTTTTATGAGGCTTTTTTTAATAGTGTTCATATCGATATCGGAATTATATCATATCGACCGAAATTTAAAAATATATCGTGATATAAATTTTGGCCATATCGTCCAGCCCCATTTCAGTACTTCAGTAGGTTGGTATATTAACATTATATCAGTTAATGAAATTACGGTATTTAACTGTAAATTTAAGTTAAAACCGTAAAACCTAAAATGTTACCGTGTTTTTTACGGTATAATTCCGGCGACCACAAACTGCCGTTTTTACCGTAAATTTTACGGATTTTTTTTTTTAACAGTGTAGGGTATACAACAATCTATTGTTTTAACGTTTTTAACAAAACCGATTTTTTTAACAAGACTCCGAGTCCTTTAAAATCCATTAGGAAGTACGGAAAGGTCCTCGTAACACACTGTTATTAGTTTTGATGGAGGATCATTGCACTCTTTACCAGAATGAACACCAATTGATGGCACACAGAGTGTATTTCTAATGCATTTTACTGTTTGTTATGTCTGCACTGTAAAAAAAAAATATGTAAAATGTACGGTAAAAAAACGGCAGTTTGTGGTCGCCGGAATTCTACCATAAAAAAACACGGTAACAACTTTTTAGGTTTTACGGTTTTAACTTAAATTTACAGTTAAATACCGTAATTTCATTAACTGATATAATGTTAATATACCAACCTATTGAAGTACTGAAATCTGTTTTGTATCTTTGAATTACACTTTTAAATAATAACATATATAGAAGGTGCACTGTGTTAGTCACACAAACACTAATCACCATCATGCTGACTCATTAAACTGAAATATGCAATAAACATTAATTTAACAACATTAGATGTAACATACAACCCTAATACACATAACTGATAAGAAAAAACTAAGAAACGTAGTTATTTCAAAGAAAAAACATCAAATTCAAACAAAATTTGAAATGCAATTCTGGGAAAGTCAGTTTATGTTTTTTCACTGTAAATTTTACAGGAACTTACAGTTAACCATTTAACAGGTTTTTACTGTTAAAATCACGGTAATTTTTTACAGTGTGTATATAATGCTTTTGTTTGTTTTCTTGGTTTTGAAAGTGTCACAATGGCTTGGGTGTTAAGTGTGCAAACCCTTATATATGTTTACAGGAAATCTACACAGTAATCCAAAACCATGAGCGATGTTCTGCGGGGGTTGTGTAACCTAGTGGTTAGTTACCAGTGGGTTCAAACCAACAGCAAATGCAAAAACCTCAGGTTTGCTGCTGAACTAATACTTGCCATTGACCAAAGGATAGATTATCCAGTCATTACTGACACTAGAACAGCAGATGACTGCCTGGATTTACCAAAGACACTGATTCCTCTGATCAGGGGTCAAAAAGCTCAAGAGATTTTGAGACGTTTGGCAACATCCAGAGAAAGATGGGACGGTTACAGGAAGTGATGTGGGGGAATCCGGTCAGTTTATATTCTTGTGTCATCGTTGCAATTACTGCAAACAAGTTTTATGAGCTCATATTATCTGAGTCACACCACATGACCACAGAAAAGATGAATTGATGAAAACGGGTGAAAAACACTGTTAAAGAAAGGTTGAGCAGCTACAGCAACTAAAATATGCACTTTCACTTTAGATGTACAGTAAGTGAAATGACTGTGTGTTGGGGTTTTTCCAATTTAATAAATGATTTCATTACTAATATTCTCATAACTGCAATGTAAGTGAAAGCTGAAGGTGTGGATGAGTCAGTATTTGGTGTCTCTGGAGCTTCATGATGATGGTCAGCATGATTCAGATGATCTTCAGTCGCATTACAGTAAATACTCATAACTCTAGATGCTGAAGGAAAGTTCACGTCCATGTGTTCATGTCCTCATTTAAGGGCACACTTGTGATCCTTGGGGGGTCAAAACTGGTCAGATTTTTTTGATTAAATGTTTGTTACTGCTACTAATGTTGTGCCACTTGATAATATATATATATATATATATATATATATATATATATATATATATGTGACCCTGGAGCACAAAACCAGTCATAAGGGTAAATTTTTCAAAATTGAGATTTATACATCATCTGAAAGCTGAATAAATAATCTCTCCATTGATGTATGGTTTGTTATGATAGGACAATATTTGCTGAGATACAACTATTTGAAAATCTGGAATCTGAGGGTGCAAAAAAATCTAAATATTGAGAAAATCACTTTAAAGTTGTTCAAATGAAGTTCTTAGCAATGCATATTACTAATCAAAAATTAAGTTTTGATATATTTACGGTAGGAAATTGACAAATATCTTCATGGAACATGATCTTTACTTAATATCCTAATGATTTTTGGCATAAAAGAAAAATGTATAATTTTGACCCATACAATGTATTGTTGTCTATTGCTACAAATATACCTGTGCTACTTATGACTGCTTTTGTGCTCCAGGGTCATATATATATACACATATATATATATATATATATATATACACATATATACACA